>RWGY01000051.1:4883365-5043712 GCA_007726485.1 Eragrostis curvula | reverse complement strand
TTCGACTGTCTAATTTGTCTTTGTTTGTTGGTGAGAACTTGACTACGTCCAGTAGTCTACTGGACGTACATAGGCATTCGGCAAGCGCCCTCCAAAAAGATGTGAATGCAATTTTGATCGCTTGAGGCCTTTCTTCTCTTCTCTTCTCTCTTTTTTTTTTCTCTAGCTCTTTCAACAGAGAAGAGATGTATGCTATCGTCCTTAATTAATCTCTGTCTATTTGAGTTGCTTTGAAATATTTTAGCTAATAATTTACAACCTTTATTTAAAGCATGGGCACAACTCCAGTTGATTACCTCTAGTTACTTAGATCAAAGTGGCTGAAAAACAGTGAATCGAAGGACATGAATTATTTCTATTTTCTTTGATTGAACCTTAGTAACTTCATATATGTGTTTGGAAGGGGCCAAATTAACAACTTCATATATTCACGTTAATATGGTTACTGTTTTTGTTCTGATCAAATTAACAAATCTTAATGCTTGGAAGGGGTTTTCTACCTTCAGTAAGTATGCAATCCCTATCGTCTTGATTCTCTAATCGAGTTCCTCTTCCCTCTCTTCCTATGCTTGTTTCCTTCCTCTTGCCTTTGGCTGTCCTTGAATAGCAGATCAGTGGCAGCGCACGATTGGAATTGAGCCCCGCTAAGATGAACCTGTCCCATTACCCAATAAAAACATCTTAATTCAAAAAAAAACAAAAAAAACAATGGATTCTTCTTACAGCATTTTTGATATTCCAGATGCCTTTGTTTAGTTCGCCATGGACTACTGCTTGGGTCTTCATCACCGTATTATCAAGAGGAGCCCCGGATTGTTTCCTAGTTCATGCCTGCATTCTTATCTGGAAGGATCTGGAAGGAAGCATGTCAGCATTAGGGATGGCAATGGGGCGGGTTCGGGGCGGGTAGAGTAAATCCATACCCGCCCCGACAGGCGCAACGGGTAAAAATCCCCACCCGGCCCCGTCCCCGTGGGTGAAAATCCCTACCCATCTCCGTACCCGTCGGGTATCGGGGCGGGTATCGGGTACCCACGGGTGCAACATTATAAACACATGTTAGCCTCAAAATTCAACAAATTTTCATAATTTTGTAGCCTCTCACACAACAAACAACAACACATGAAATTTTTTTGACTAAAACTATTGTTAAACCACCTATGGACAGCACACATTAACATAAAACAACACATATATTAGATAAAATGAGTCAAATTTAGAATTAAATTCAAATTGCGGGTACCCGTCGGGTTACCCATGGGTGGGGATAAATCCCCGCCCCGTACCCGACTCATGTCGGGGCGGGTACGGGCGCCACCCACAGGTACAAAACGAGCCCCATACCCGGCCCCATCGGGTCGGGTACCCGGCGGGTACCCGATACCCGGCCCCGAATTACCATCCCTAGTCAGCATGTAACCAACAGAAGTGAGATTATGCTCCGATCATCCTTGCAACGGACAAATCCCACCTGAAGCACATCGAACATGCTGGTTCCCTGCTTGCAGATCGACGACGACACGGCCAACAATCAGGTTGCTCGGGTAATCACCCTGAGCGTTCAAAGGCAAAAGACAGGCACATGCGGATCCGCACGTATGTGGATCCTGTGGCAGACGTGATAGCATGCATGTTTGTGCCTGGACGCCGTCGGCATGAGGACCATGGCAGCTCATTCGAGATTGTGGAAACAGACGGCAGGGTTCTTCTAGCCAATAGCAATGAAGCTTTTTTTGTGGCCGCAAGGAGAATTAGTTAGAGGTTGATTTAGCAATGAAGCTTGTTTTGTGGCCGCAAGGAGATTTAGTTAGAGGTTGATTTATGACCTAGATTGGAAGGCTCACGTGAGGTGAGGTGGGGTGGGGGAAGGATTATATAAGATCCAATGGTTACGGATCGTTGAGCATTAAAATAGATGGTCGGATGTTTTGCTTTTTTGTGATAATTTTTAGGATTTTCCTTCGATTAATGTGGAGGCACCGAAAGAAGCTTCCAATTAATAAATATAAGATACTAAGATAATAGATAGTTCATTACAGTTTGGTGCCCCAGGGCACAATGGGAACAGAAGAAAGAAGAGTGAATTGTACAAAACTATATCTATTTGTGTCAAGGTTTCACAAAACTACAACTTTAAGAACCTATTTCAGAGACTACAACTACTTTGACCATGTGTTTCAAAAAACTACAACTTTTGTTTCCGGTCCCACATGTCAGCCTCACAGATGGTAGTGTTCTGAATTTGAGATTGACATGTGGGGCCGGATATAAAAGTTGTAGTTTTCTGAAACACATGGTCAAAATAATTGTAGTTCTCTGAAATAGGTTTCAAAAATTGTAGTTTTGTGAAACTTTGCACAAATAGTTGTAGTTTTATGCAATTCACTCAAAAAAGAAAGGCTGACAAACTAGTGTTCTCTAAGTACATCTACAACAATGGTACACCAGTCTTCTAAAATGTGTGTCGGCGTCGATTGTTTTGCTCTGCACATCCAGAGTCGGATGTGCTCCTGAAGAGAGGTGGCAGTAGCTGCAGTGGTCATGACGTCATCGTCAAAATTTTTCCGATTCCGTCGCTTCCAGCTCAGCGGGCCAGGTTGAGAAGCAGGAGGAGCAGGCTGAGCACAAGTCCTTTTTTTTTTTTAAAGTAAAATACGGAGGCTGAGCACAAGTCATCCACAGAGTTGATCATGGGGGCGTCGGGGAGGATGGCTGCCCAAAATTCCTGAATGTAGGGGCATGTCACGAACAGGTTGTCTATAGTTTCGTGAGCACCATTGCAAAATGGGCAGTCTGGGGATGGAGCAACACCAAGGCCATGGAGGAATAGCCTGGTGCGTGTGTTCCCAGGAAGCGGAATTGTGACTCTTGAGAGCATGTGCTCCTACACATGCAACCAATCATTTTTGGTTGGGACCCGCTGTTGTACCGGACGGGAGCTCGTATTTGGGAACGTATCTGACGCCAAGATGTTTTCCGAAGAAACCGTATTTCCTGGTAGCGGGGACCACCAGGACGACAGGAATCACGAGACCACCTATCCTCACCTCACGCATCATCCCTCAATCGTTGACCTCCTTTGCTTCCTCTGTTTTTCGCCGGGCAACGACGGCGCTCCGTACTACGGCGGTGTCCCGGACGACGACGGCGGCTCCCCTTTCTTCCTCCACTTCTTCTCGTCGGACGGCATCTAAACTGACAGCGGCGCTCCGGTAACCTCGAATCCCCCTTTCGTTCATAGCATCTTGTTCGGTACTTCCCCTTTCATTAGTTGATTTTGCTTGCTTTTCCATCTTGCAGATGGCCGGCAATGAGGAGCCCTCTCTCGAGCACGAGGGAGGCCTAGTGGCGACTTTGTTTTGCCGACCAGGCGTGCTGTTTCGAGGAAGAAGACCCAGTCCTCGTCGCTTGTTGGCAAGAGTCGGAAATCTTGCTTTGTTGGAAACTGTTTAGATTGCTGGCCACACTACATAAGTAATCATTTTTTTTTCAGATTGTTTCTGCTCTTTGCCTTTTCTAACACAACATGTTTTCTTTTGGTATGCGGTGGTCAGTCTGGAATTTTATTCCCTGTTCTACAAACGTGTTGTATCAGATGGGCGATGCAAGGAAACGGGGCACCCACCAACTCTTCTTGCGATACCAATTTCAACAGATTATCTAGAAACTGTAGTAAGTGATAGATTAATTGTAAAAATGTCATACAGAGTAGCAGACAAAGTGTTTTGACTTTGAAATTATTTATGAAGGAGATAATTTATTTGTGATATTTGAGCGGATTAATTTATATTTACATATCAAAACGAGTTTGGACCATTAACTTAGTTAAAATTCAGGTATACAAGCTTATCATTTTCCTTTTTAGGACTTGTATTTGACCAAGTACTATGTGCACATGTAGTCTTGCCAAAAAGAGTTAAAGGACCTTTTTCAATAACTGCTCACCTGAGCAATGGTTTAAAGTTATAGTTCTGCAATCCATTTGCATTCCCAATCTGTTCCAACTTTGCTATAACAAAAATAATATTTACTACGTTAAGTATATTGATGAACGCATCAGTATATATCAGCTTTACAAGTTCTTCCCAAGAAGCCATGGGCGGCCATTCAGTTGCCTAAAATAGTATGCTTCCAAGCCTCTGTCCTTGTACCCGTAACTCTGATCCAGACAGCAGTCATGTACTGCAGATCAAGTTCCTCACTATGCAGTTCACAACTCCTGCGGTCAAGAATAGGCAATTGTTTCAATCTATCAGCTTCATTGGTCAATATGGAAAAAAAAAATCACAAATAACTTTAATATGAAGAAAGGTTTACTTTACCGTTGATATATATTTGGGCAGCATGTCATACAAGAAGAGTGATATGATATTGGTAGTCTAGAAGACAGGTCACAAAGCTGCATAACTTTTGACAGGTCACAAGGCTGCATCAAAGCATGTGTCTGTACCATTTTATGGGAAAAAGGACTTGGCATCAAAATTACTGAGATAGGTTTTGTAACATGTCATGATCACGAGTAGTACTGATGTTGTTCGGTTCAGTAATGAAGTTCGAAAACATTTCAGAATATAAATAAGCGTGAAACCATGTTGTTCGTACTGATGTTGTTCGGTTCAGTAGTGTCAATTACACAACTCTTGTACTAGCTAATGGATAAAATCATTCGCGCACAGACACTAGCAAAAACTATCTGCAGTGTTCAAACTGTTGCTAGTAAAATAATCTTGTGCTCATTTTTCAAGTTCCATAACAGAATAATTAAGAAAATCTGAATGCAATTGTTGTAATGTACACATGAACACATTGATGTGGCATATACTTAAAGGAGCATATATAATTAAAGGGCAAAACTCATTAAAAATATTGCAATAAACTGCAAGTACAATATTCCGAAACATTTCTGAAGTCCTTTAATGGCAAGGACAAAATAGCTTTGCAATTGCTATCTGAACTTAATCTCTAATAACAGCACTATCAAGCATTCCCAAAAAAAAAAAAAAATGCAAGACCAGAGTTTTCTACAATATGTAAGAAATGAGTTGGTTTCTTGTCATGCTTAGCATTATCAAAAGTCTGGACACCCCCCATTTCAACCATCAGCTGCAGAGGAAAATGTTACAAAAAAAAAAAAAAAATTTGACCAATAGTTTTATTGCCATCCTCACAAAATAGTTAAACTCAGAAGAAATGCATGGCAACACATAATCCTTTTAAACTGTATGGATCAAGTGTTTTGGCAAAAACAAAACAAAACAAAAACATAGGATAAAACAATAGCTTCTAAACTCTTTGTGTTTCTCATGCTACCAGATTCCTACCAGTCTTGTGTATCTGTCCATGGAGTAATTCTCAACTATTGATCAATGAGAAGGTACGGCATTCACCCAATGCTGCAGGCGATCTAACAATTATGTTCATCAATAACAACTAATCGACATTTTTAGAACCAAGAGAACTGACATTTTATAAGAATAAGTTCACCTCACCTTGTACAGGAAAGCATTCGTTGGAGATTCACCTCACCTTGTACTAGGTAAAAATGCTGTAAACAATTGAGACAAAACATGAGCTCTTTCCATCTTAAAGAATCAATGCTACAAAACTAGGGAAAAGCATCCTTGATGTGCAGGTGATACAAACCGGCCCACTCTTCACACGTCTGTGTAAGCTCCAGTTTACCTGAAATGGCACCAACCACTCTTCACAAGGGTAATAATGCAGTTGCAAAAGTGTGCCATGTGCATTACTATAAATAGCATGGTTCCCACTACTGTACAACAACTGAACTAGGCTGCTCAGCCGGATGTGCAAATTCATTTCAAACAAGACAGTTGGCAGGTAGCACACATGTGAACTCCATACTTTGGGAGTTGCAGACTCCAAACCTTTGGCATCCCTATGGTGTTGTGCAACATTTCAGTTTGTATATAATGTCTTGTGGGTTGTATTGTGCTGACTCTATGTAGCAATGTCACATCTACATTGCTTACCCAAACATTAATGAGAAAATTGCATCTAAGGTAATGCTATAAAAAATTGCAGTTAATTGCAGTAAAAAGATAAAAGAAGATCCGTTGTGATTGCTTCGGCTAAAATTTGATAGGAGTAGCAAAACAGTTAATTGTGTAATATTATATTAGATATTGTCAAATCTAATGAGTAATGAATATTGTAAACAGGCCATGTGTAATAACACTTTGCCAAAGACCAAGTGTTTCTTCGACTGTCAAACACCACATGCGCAATGTAGGGAGGAAGTTATCATGTGCATGAGGTTTACAACATGACAAGTCAAAAATGTGAACACTTGGACGAGTTGCTCCTGCCATGGCAACTGATCAAAAGCCCGGTCCCATGGCAGTAATACTTTCCATAGCTACTCCAAATACAGGATCCAAGCACAGAAGGACAAAACACTTCGCTCATGCCTTTTCGTCAGCACTCTAATAAAGTAATGACCTCTTGTAACTGAACCAGGCACATTTGTGAAACTACTAATTATATAGGAGTAGTTTTGTTCCATCATAACTAAAAGAGTACAATGCATGCAAACACGTTGATGTCGATAGTGGGATGCAAAGCAAAACAACTGAATTCATATGTGCTGCATAGACAGGTAACAAAAGCATCTGCATAGGTGTGCCATGTGCATTACTATAAGTAGCATGGTTCCCCACTACTGTACAACAGCTGCACTAGGCTGCTTAGCCGGGTGTGGAAATGCATTTCAAACAAGACAGTGGACAGGTAGCAAGCATGTGAACTCTAGGCTTCCTTATGGGTGTTGTGCAACATTTCAGTTTGTGCAACATTCCAAACCTTGGACTGCCCTATGGTGTTGTGCAACATTTCAGTTGAGGGTAACTATAGAGAGAAATAGCCCCAATGAAAATTAAGTTGAGCTGAAGTGACAATTAGCATTGGCAAATTATTTTTTCTTCTAGACAATGTCAAATTAATGTTTAGTATGTCATTGTTTAGACAATGGCACAGTAGTGCATCCCAGTCCTATTAGTACTACCTCCCTGTCCCCATCGTTCCAATCATGTTTAGGTGCCAGCAAAATGACATACTAAACAAATTTATGCTCAACATGCATCCTTTTGACTGAAACACTAGCTTCTCATTCAAGCACGTGCATTTTTTTAAAATTTATGACGGAAAGTATGCATATTTGAAGAACAAAGTTTGTATCTACCCTGCATTTGATTGAGCAAACCAACTCTTGATTTGCAGTGCAGGTAAGGAATTGCAGGTTAAAAGTTTGTAGTTACATGTGCGTGCTGTGTTGGGACAACACACTTTTGGTGTGTAGGTGAGACAGAGATGGAGAGCTAGTAGACTAGACTGCCCCTGTCCTCAAATAGCAATTAGCAAGGGCCAGCTCAGAGTGATCAACGCTTTTTCAACATCTCCACAGCAAGGGATTAACACATATATTGCAAGCAAACAGATTATTGAGTTAAATTTAATTTATGTAAATGTTTGAAGCAAAAACACCACCAAAAAACCAACAGTCATAACATATCCTTTACATTGTGTACTTATAATCTGATTAGTATGTTGACACTTTGTTGACATGCAGATGCAGGGCAAAAAAAATTCCTCTAAACCTACAACTGGTAAATTAGATCTAGAATCAAGTGTTTATGTTTTAACAAGAACAAAAGCTAGAGCTTGGAATCAAATAGATCTAGAATCAATATTCGTTACTCTTGTATGGTTCAGAGGTCTAGGTACATCAGATAGCTAGAGCTTGGAATAAATTGAGGAAAGGGCAACTGGACCAGACAAAACTCACCGAGGATACTCACCGAGGATTGCTTCGATTAATTGTTGAGATCTCCAGCCGGAATAGCTCTGGATTAGATGTTTTGAATGGGGAATAAAGGAGGACCAATAATTGAATGGTGCGGCAGGAGAATAAACATGAGGTATGAGGAACCCGTAAGTGTTTGGGAGCTCCGACGAGAGATCCACGCGACGGATGGCGAGTTCCTGCCGCTCCGTGCATCCTCCTCCGGGTGGAAGAGCTCCGTGGCCACCATGGCAGGGCGGGGAAGGTCCCTGTCGAGCTACGTATCGGGAGGCGCCGGTGAGGAACACCTGGACGTCGGCAGGACGACGAGGCGCATCGACGAGGGCGCACTTGAGCTCCTGCGCGTTGGACATTGTGGACGACGATGCGAGCCGCACAGCGAGGAGGCGGACGATCGCGACGCGATGGCGGTTTGGGGGCGGCGAGCTCGTCCATCTTCGATGCTCGAGGAGCATGTTGGGAAGGAGAAGATGCAGGTACTTGTGCACTGGAAACTAGTGGAGCTCCCATGGCCGCCGGCGAGCTTGAGGAGGAGAGAGGAGGGTGAAGCCAGCTGCAAAAGGAAGAAAGAGACTCGTACTCAACACCCTCCCCTGGTGGGCCCGATCAGAAAAAGGCAGCAAGTATGTTACTCAAAGTGTCCTCCGTATGGGATACTGCAGCATGTATTCCATCCATTCCCACCCGGTATTCCCAGTTGTGGGACCAACTCGCACAGATCTCAACAAATGAATGGACGGCTGCATGTCTCATAGCACATGCTCTTAAGAGCTACAAAAACTTTCCGTGTGTTCCCATGCCGAAGGATAAAAAAAAAAACACCTGCACCTCCTCTGGTGCGAAATTTGCCCAGTTGTGTTGTTGCCATCGCATTGCTTCGCCCGGTGGGCAAATTTTTGCGTATGCATCTTTAGTTCTCAAACCGGGCATGGTGGAGCCTCGCATGAATCGCACGTCAGGCCTATCTTCAAGAACCGTGCCAGAGATGTTTTCCTGGAGGCAAGTCAGCTCATCAGAGGCAGCCCTGGAGAGTCTTGGCCGGAGTGGTAGGAGCAGTTTATGCAGTCAGAGCGGATTTTGTGACACTTGACTGGAAGGCAGTGTTTCCAAAGATGCGCCTGCTGTGCGCCCTCGGTTGGTTGGAACTTCATGCGTCGCACGACGAGCTGGTCATGAGACTCATGACTGATATGGTACGGCCCGATGGGGGAGAAACGGTGCGCGACCAGGTACACTATTTATTTCGTGGTTCGGAGAGGCGTGGCAACGCCACCTTTTTTTGACAGCGGCCGTTGCGTGTGGTAGCGTCAGAAGCTATTCGAGCAGCCTCCGCGGCGGCATGTATCGAACACGCTGACTGGTGAATGCATGCATGCGGGGAAGTGCCTTGTCCACGTACGACGGATCCCTGCGCTCCAAGTAGAGGACCTGCGCTCAAAGGACTATGCATAAAAAATACAGTAAAAAATGATTAAAAATCTCCACCTACCAACTCATGGCGCCGGCTAACACCCATTGTCTTGCCTCGTCTTGCATTTCTGATATGATACGATGCATCGTCTTCTCCTTGCCGTTGAAAACCCGGTTGTTCCTTTCTTTCCAGAGTCCATATGGTGAGGGCACATAGCGTCCGCAGGCCATTCTTTGCCGAAGTTGGAGCTCCCTCTATCAGTTAGCTGTACCATTCCATTCTGTTTGACAGTGGTGTCCAGTTGCAAGGTTTCAAGCATTCGTGGCCAATCCATTGGCCTACGCTCTGCCAAATCTGCCTGACCACAATGCATTCTTGGAGGAAGGGGTCAACGGTCTCCAAGTTCCTCATGCACAGTGTGCAGAAGTATTGAGTTCGGCCATTCACGCAGCTGTGGTCTGGCCGCAGTCCAGACTCTGTTCTATAAAGTGTGCAAGAAGAATTTGCATCGAGGTGGCGACCAAGTGTGCCACACCAGCTTCTCCAGTTGTGAGATGCTAGAGCCCTAAAAAACTGGAGCATATATGCGGATCGGGCTGTGTACAGACCTAAAGCGGATCGAGCATATATGCATGATCAAACTGTATAAATCTGTCATTGAGCAAATTGAACACTACAGAAAGTACTGCTTCTGGAGAGGGTCTGATGCAAACAGCAAAAAACCCCCCTTAGCAGCATGGCATATTGTCACACTTCCCAAGACTGAAGGTGGGCTGGGTGTGCTCAAGCTTGACACCCAAAACAATGCTTTGCTAATGAAAAATCTGCATAAGTTTTACAATAGAGCTCCCCTTCCCTGGGTGCAGCTTCTGTGGTTCAAATACTACAGCAACGGGGAGCTTCCTGGTAAGAGAAAAAGGGGATCCTTTTGGTGGAGAAATGTTCTCACTCTTCAAACTCAATATAAAGGATGGGCCAAAGCACAATCTGGAGATGGTGCCTCTATTCTGTTTTGGGATGACTATTGGAATGGACATGTCTTTAAATTGGAATTTCCTGAGCTCTACTCATTTGCAAAGGACAAAAGCATCAGTCAAACAATTCCATGAACTTAACCCCCTTCATCAAGCTTTTCAATTACCTATGTCGGTAGAAGCTTATGAACAATTCCAACTCCTAAGTGATTTCTTTGCATCCTCCCAACTAACATCAGAGATGGACAGCTGGTCCTACATTTGGGGAAGTAAGGACTACTCATCGGCCAAGGTTTATAAATTGATGATTGGCAAAAGAGATATTGATCCCATCTATAATTGGCTATGGAACTCTTCCTGTCAGTTGAGACATAAAATCTTTTTTTGGTTATTCATCAAGGACAGATTGAGCACGAGAGGGCTCCTTAAGAGGAAAAACATGGCTATGGATTATTATGACTGCGAACTTTGCTTATGGCAAATTGAGGAATCACGGGAACACCTCTTTATCCATTGTGGATTTGCCAAACAATGCTGGCAGGCCATTGGCATTCAGCTACCAGAAAGGCTTCATCCAATCAGAACCATGAAAATGCTAAAGAGAAGACTGGGAGTTCCTTTCTTTATGGAGATCATTATTTTGATGAATTGGGCCATCTGGACAACTAGGAATGATTGGATTTTTAACAATCAAGATCCTTCTCCCGGCAAATGCAAAGATAAATTCATTCACGAATTCAGGCTGCTGTTGCACAGAGCTAAAAAGAAGTACTTTCCTAGCATTGAACAATGGCTGCTCTTGATCTCTTAAATCTGAAGTCTTAGCTATAGGTTTTTTTCTTTTCTTTTTTCTTTTTTTTCTTTTTTCTTTTTTTCTCTTTCTTTTTTCCTTTTCAGTATGGACTTGTTGTAAGACCTTTTTCGTTTTTTTTAATATATTCAGTAGGGGGGGCCTCCCCCCCTCCTGTTGCTTCAAAAAAAAAAAAAAAAAAAAAGGAGTCCGCCATTCCTTCCTGCAGCTGTGATTGTGGCAGTTGTTGGATCAAATGGAAGAGCTCGACATATTCAGTGAGGAGCGAGAAGGTCCAGTGGTGGTCAACATCTCGGATCCACCTGTCTTTCGATAGGGCATCTTGTGCGGTTCTGTTTTTCCTTCTGTTGTGCTTGTACAGGGTCGGAAATATTGATGCCGACGCTGCCCCTTGGAGCCAACTCGACTGCCAGAAGGACGCAGTCTTTCCACCACCGATTTGTACCAAGTGGCCATGTTGAATGGCAACGTATCCTATGAGAACCAGGTTCGTGTGAGAACTATGAGAACTTCAATCTGGACCACATGATTTTGATCCAATGGGGCGTATGAATTCAGGTGGGAGGGTGGATTTGCAAAATCACCGTCCACTTAATAATACTTTTGCAAATTCCCCCTCCCATCTCTCCCTATATGCCCCCCTTGGATCAAGATCATGTGGCCCAGATTGAAGTTCTCATAGTTCTCACACGAACCTGGTTCTCATAGGATACGCTACCATGTTGAATAGGGCAATGTCAGTTGCATCCACAGGCAGTTCCATGGCGCCGTTACACAGTCGATCTGGGTACTTCCATTTGAACCACAGCCAACGAAGCCTCAAAGCGCGACTGAATTTGTTTAGGTCCTTAATCCCAAGTCCTCCATACTTGGTAGGTCGCTGAACCTTAGACTAATTGATTTTGCACTTACCACCACTGAGCTCTTGATTGCCTGCGCAGAGAAAGCGCCGACATGCCTTTTCAATTTCCTTGATGAACTTCCTGGGCACCTTGACCACCGTGAGGAGATATGCGAAGATGAGTGTCAACACGGAGCGAATCATCTCGCGGCGACGAGCAGGGTTTAGCAATCTTCCTTTCCATCCAGCCATACGAGATTTCGCCTTGTCTTGGTACTGTTGTAGGCAGTGAAAAAAATTTCGGGCGAAAATCACCGGGGCCCCCTAAACACAGCTCGCGCTACGCGAAGCCGGGATGTAGCGCAGCCCACTGTCTACTATCGGAAAGCTGCGCTCGGCCTGCTCGCTATCATTTTTCTTCTCCGCGCGGGAGTGGGGTGCTGTCCTTTTTTTCCACGCCGAACGAGGAGTATGCACAGCAGGTGGTAGGGACAGCTGGTGCGTGTGCTGTTGGGATAGCATGGAAAACAGATGAGCAGCATGGGGCAGCAGAAGGTTTGAAAGAAAAGCAGCGCGAGGTGGGGCAGCAGAAGGTTTGAAAGAAAAGCAGCGCGAGGTGAGAAGAGGCAGAGGTAGTGTAATGCAAGATATTGAGATGCAAAAATTGTTTAACACAAACTAGTTCATAGAACATTTGTTTTTTCTTTTTTGAATATTTGGTTAAGAAGGCTGGAACAATTGGTTGTAATTGTTAGAACAATTTGTGTCTTTTTAGAACATTTGTTTAAGAAAACTAGAACAATTGATTATAACTATTGGAACAGTCGATTTTTTTTCTTGGAACATTTTGTACAAAGGCTATAACAATTGATTGTAATTGCTGGAATAATCAATTTTTCTTCTTGGAACATTTTGTAAGAATGCTAGAACAATTAGTTGTAATTACTAGAACAATATAAATAATAGATTTAAAATGTTGATTTTCAAAAATTCATAAAACATATCCATGTGGGATCTTGTTTTGTTGCATTAATTGGAAGGATCATCATGGTTCAAACGGATTTGAAAACGAAGTTACGGTTTGTAAGAAAAAATCAATTTGAAATTTAAATCAAAACTATTCATGTCCATCCACTAAATCGTCGACACGTGGACGTCTCCGTCAGTCCGGAGCCGCAGTCAGTGCGTGAGCCCGCGTCCGCTTCCGCTCTCCAGACGCACTCGCCCGTTAGATCGCAGTACAACACCAATCCCAAAGCGCGCTACGTGATAACTCCGCATAGCACACGCTATTTGTAGGGAATCCGAAAATCACCGAAAATTTGGTTTATCGGGCCTGGGCGATAAAAAGACCTGCCGGGCAAAATATTTCGGCCCAATTAATTTTTTTTTAGCTCCAGCGTAGCCCGGACGGCCCATCTATTGTTCTCCATGTGGTAAAAAGTGCAGACGAGACCCTAGCCGCCATAGAATTTATTTCTCTCCCCTCCTCTCCGTTCTCCCGTCCAGCCGTCGAACCTCTCGGTCCTCCTCATCTCTCCGCCCAGATTCAGCCATGGAGTGTGCCCCTGACCTCAACGGGCGAGGCACGGGTGGTGTTGGACGCACAGGCCGTCTGAAGGCTGCCGGAGAACAAGCTGGTGCCGGGGGGAATGGATGGAGCGTCGGGAGTGACGACAACGGCAAGAATGGGGCCAAACAGGTACTGATCGATGTATTCGCTATTGAGATGGACTGATTTTTTCGATTTGCGCTGTACAGATTTTCCTTGTGCGAGTGATTTGGCTTAAATTACAGGGATCGATAATACCGCTAGTTGCTTTAATTCAAAAGAGTGAAATGCATCATGGGTCCTTAAACTATTCAAGGATTCCCATATGGGTCCAGCAACTTTCAAAATGTCCATCTAGGTCCAAGATCTATTTAAGTTGCTAACATCAAGTCCATACCCCTCCTCACATCTAAATTGCGCTGACGTGGCAATGATAATATAGCATAATTTTACAGACAGCCCCTCCTACTCTCTCTCGCATTCTTGCTTTCTTGTCCCTGCCACCTATGACAGCCCCTCCTACTCTCTCTCGCATTCTTGCTTTCTTGTCCCTGCCACCTATCTCGCCTGGCCAAGCACCTAGGCAACGCTGTGTGAGAGGCTCACTACATACACACGCGGTGCGAGAGGCACGACGGCAAGCTTCTCGGCCACTATGGTGAGAGAACGGCAGGAGACATCGATGGCCGCTACAGCGAGCTGGTCGGCATCCTTGGCCGCGTTTGTGCTTGAGAAGGCCAATCCAACGTGGGAATGTGAGCAGAGGACTTTGCGCATCAACTTCGAGTTTTGTTGCAGGTGTGGACGGTGGGAGATGCCCGAGCTCAACATCATGCCGGCGCCGGCCGGCACTGATGGCCAAGTGGCCAATATAGCGAGAATGAGAGAGAACTAGAGGAGTTGTCTGTAAAATTATGCCAAGTTGTCATTGCCACATCAGCACAATTTCGATGCGAGAAGGGGTATGGACCTAATGTTAGCAACTTAAATAGACCCTGGACCTAGATGGACGTTTTGAAAGTTGCTAGACCTGGATGGGAATCCTTGAATAGTTTAAGGACCCACGGTGCATTTAACTCAATTAAAAACTTTTTTCCCCAAATGTTGAGTTCTCCCTACAAAAGCTTCGATTCATGCGACAGGTAGCAGCAACTAGGACTGCACCAGAAATCTGCGGAATCAAGCTATTTTGGCATGGCAATCAAGGACCAAGTTTTGGATATTGACTAGTTAAGAACGTGGACTGGGTGTTTTGGAGGCTTGGATTTGTAATCTTGATGCCCTGAAGCCTTGTTAGACAAAGGTAGGCTAATCGCATAAATCGAAAGCGTGTTTGTCTCCTCCTGTTTTTCATCGCAAAAATTTCACCGAAATTCGCCGAATTTCATTCCAAATTTTCGGATTTTTTGTCCGAATTTCGGACAAATTATGGTCAAATTCAAAATTTTGTTTGAAAAATTTCGGCCTGAAATTTCGGAAAATCGGCGAATTTCGTGACTTTCGTTCATATCGCTGGGTTCCGAAATTTTTTTTAAACTGATAACTTGAACACTGGTTGTAGGTGAACCATACGCAATCGCCCCAGAGTTAATGGCAGTCATATGTGATTGGGAAGCTTGATCTCAGGCCTGCAAAGTCTGCAAGTATGTGCTCCATGTCGAGGCCCTGGCATCTGATGGCTGCAACTGCATTTGAAGCGTCTCCGCTTTTCACAGGATCGAGTCGGTACGTGCTGATGAACAGACACAACAGTACATCATATAAAAAGCATAATTTTTACCTGTTTAAGTTATTACAAACCTTGAATGAATTAAAACACGTGAGTAGCACAACGGAAGTCTCAACTATACCAATTCTACAACACTCGACGATACATGGCCGCACATCGAATCCCGTGATGTGGACCTGGAGGAACTCCACCAAGCAACAGCGGAAACAAAGACTACCTGCACAAAACATAAAGAGCCAAACCCTGAGTACTAGTTACTCAGCAAGACTTACCCGTCAACGTGGCTAACTACAGCCGACTCCTAGCATGCAAAGGCTACAAAGGGGCAGGCTGACTCAATTGCATAAAATCGCACTAATTACTTGGTCCTTACTTTCAAGTTTTATTTCAGGTTAAGTACTTAACCAGTACAACAGTGCACTTATCTCTAAAACATATATAAATAAACAATACATCAGATAAACAACATAATAGTAATAAGATAATAATATAACAGTAATGAACTAGCATCATCATATCACACTACTATGTGGCGCAGTGAACAAGGTTGCTCATGTCCGAGAGCGGCGGCATCGATGTACATCCTGCAGGAGAAAACCTGACCACACGCCGCACACGCGCAAAAGTCGTATGCAACAACCGTTCGCATGCAGCAACCGGTCGCAAGGACCCCCCTGGAGCTAGGCTGGGTCCAACCCCTCCCGAGAAAGGCCTTCCAGCACGGTCCCCGTCCCAGACGTACGCCCCGAATACCATGATAGAAAGGACAGGCTTCCGCCACACACGAGGGCAACCCAAGCTACTAAGTTTACTAGGCCCATAAAAACACTAGCATGTGATCAGTACGTTCGAACTTGCTCAACGGGGCCAACAACGGACGGTCCTTAACCGACACAGACGGGGCTACCACCGTGAAGGCCCAGCCTTCTCCAACCATCCTATACAAACAATCCCCCGTCCGGTCTCAACAAAACCTAAATCCATCTAGTACAATCAAAGTGATTCCTATAATGCGAGTGGGACCTACCACTCATCTTCTACCGTAACCTAGACCACATCTACAAAAATAAGACACAAAGGTAGGATATGGAAGGGTAGTCCTAATGCAGTTCTAAAGTTTCACATCAACTCCTAATAAACCTAATGCTCAATCAATTACTAGCCCTAATCAAGTGAGAAAATAAAATCCTAATAAGGTAGGCATGCACCGGGGCTTGTCTGGCTCAGGAACGATGCTATCACTAGCACAGTCAGCAATGGATCAATCAGTGGCTCCTCCTGAGTGGCTCAGCATCCTGGTCCTCCACCTGCTCCTGGATCATCTCGATAGCTATATGCCATGACAAGGAAATGCAAGGTAGATGCAATAACATGATGCAATTAAGATTTAAATACTTGATAGGATAGTCATTTACACTGTAAGTGCCATGAGTTAACTTTGTTAATTGCTTTCGTTTGAAGTATTTCCTTCATTGACTCTTGTTTAAGTTAATTACTTAATTAACTTAAGTTGATTAGTTATTTAACTATACTTTGAAATTTATTTAGGTCCATTGGCATTTTTCTGGTGAATAATGACACCGGAAGTAATTTACAGTGGAGTTTGGTGATTTGTTTCAATAAGTATTATTTACAGTGATTTAAACAATGCAGAACACAATTTAAATCATAAGAAAATAATTAGTTAGCATATTACAGTGGAAAAATGTTCGGTAAGTGTGCTAACAATAGGTTAACTGGTATGCAAAGTTTCAGGATTTATAGAGCAATATATATTTTATGATGAATTTAACAAGATCTGCACAAAAGGATTTGTACAGAGGACAACCCAGGTGAAACTGGAGATTTAACATTTTTACTGGACAGAGAAGATAACAAGGAAGCTAACAAAATTGGATTTCATTTTTCTGTGGTGTATTCGATTTACTATGCATTTTACAAACTCCTGGCAATTTCTAGTAATTTATAGATATTCGGAAAGAGATTAAAAATGGGCGGGCCAATCAGATCTGGGCCACAAAGGTGACCACAGAGACAGGGCCACACCAGATCTTTCCTAAGCAGCACGGGATCCAGCCAGTCACGAAAGAGGACACAAGCTGGACAACACGGGCACGGCGCACCGGATCCCGGTATGCCACACCAGATCCGGCGGAGTGCAGCACGGCGGCGCCATCGCCGGAGCGGCGGTGCGCTCGTCGGAACTAGGTTTCTGGCGGCCTTGGGCGAAAAAGAAAACGCATACTGGCACGGGGAGGTACGAAGAGCTCACCTCGACGAACAAGAGCCCGCGAGGATAGCCGGAGAGGGGACGACGTCGTGCGACGGCAGGTGGCGGAGGTCCGGCGAGGTCGCGGAAGGGGTGACGGGTGTATCCAACTTCATACGTGTGCGCGCGAGCTTCGCCTCAGCGTGGGGAAGCTCGATCCGGGTGGTGTCGACGTCGAGGAGGGCGGAAAGACGGAGTTCGTCAGAGTGGTTGGCGGGCGAGGTTGACCGGCGGCGGGGAAAAGACAGAATCCGTCGACTTGGCTGCGATAAGAGGGAAAGGGTGAGGTCACTGGAGTTCGCGACGAGGTTTTCTACCTCCATGCATGAGCAATCGACTCACCGTAGGAGCCGGAATCGGCGACGAGGTCGGAGAAGCTTGCGCGGCCGGCGTCGAGGAAGACGCCCAACTCCGCGCGCTCGCGGCTCAAAGGCTTGACCCCGAGCTTGCTTCTAGCCCCAAGAAGCCATGGCGACTACAGGGAGGGTGGTGGCCTAGTCGGGTCGACGCGACAACGACGGGAAGCTGGAGCCAGACCTTGACAATGGCAGGGAAGACGAGAGCGACGGGGAGAGCTAGGGTTTGGGAAGGAAGAAATGGCGAGGGAGGGAGAGACCGGGGAGAGGAGCTCGTGTTTGGTCCGAGCAGGGGACAGTCGTGGGCGGCACAGTGGAGCCGTACGTCGCTGTCCACGCGGCGCGCGTCGTCCGACGGCTCAGTGAGAGAGAGGAGGTTGACGAGCGGGCCCGGCGGCATCTTTTCTTTTTCCTGAATTATTCAAACTGTGATTCTGCTCGGAATTGTGAACACTACTAAAAATAGTAAACAAGCTCCTAAAATCACGAAACTTGGCAGGATGGTAGATCAAAAGATGAAGAATCCAGTGGTATAACATGCACATCTGGATTCGCAAAGAATTGCAAATGACAGCTGGTCAAAGTTGGTTACTTTGGAGGTTTGAGGGCTTTATTTGAGCAGCCAAACGAATTTGAAAAATCGTCAAAAATTATCCAAAATTCTTATATCAGAAGGGCTATTCACAGAAGTTTTGGTTGGCTCAAGTTGTTATGCAAACGTTTGAGTTTCTTCAGAAGCTTGGATTTGACAATTGTTTGAATAATTAAATTCGAATTCAAATTTGGTTTGTTTCTGGTTTCTGTTCAGTTTGAGAAGTGTGCGCTAGCTGACTTCAGTGACACGGGATGTCACATCATTTTTGTCAACATTGATTCTTAATCCAGTTGCTTCTCCGAATTGTTGCATAAGGAGCAGCACGTCCTCCCATACTGCGCCTGCTCGCGTCCCGCCCTATCGCCGCCTCTCCCTGTGCTTGAGTCGCCAGGCTGGCTACGCTCGCCGCACTCCCGCCTCCGCATGTCAACAAGCCAGCGTTCGCAAGCCAGAGGTGCGCCGCAAGGGTGGCGAGTAGCCTAAACATTGTTGAACAAATAAAAATGGCTTCAAGACTTATCATTGTTGGATGGAGCCTGGAGGGAGTAGCACGTAGCGAGACCAGTTGAACACTGGCGGAGCTTGAGCAAACAGCCAGGGGGGCCAGCAATGCTAATTTGATCACAAATCCCTAAAACAGTGCCAAATTACTGTTGATTTAGTGTAAATCTTGCTTTGGCAGGGGGGGGGGGGGGGGGGCATGGTCTACTTTGGCCATATGGAAGCTCCGCCTCTGCAGTTGAAGTTCTTGATTCCGTCGGTCGGTCCTTGGGCAATGCTTTCCAGAAATACGTGGCAACGTAACCAAGCTCGCTTGCGTTTGGTGCAGTGCAAGACGGCCGAGCACAAACACCACAAGCACCACAAACACACCTATAAGATGCAGCCCCCGAGCTTCTGTGTAATTCATAGAATTAGACAGAAGGTCTAAAAAGGACCTGGCATAAAGACTAAACATCCTCACCCGAGTGTAAATCCATCATCATAAAGCTCATAGAGCCTGGCCACCAACTGGCCGAGTGGAGAAACGTAGGGTGCACGTCAAGTGCATCCTACGGATGGAGCTCCCGAGTCTATGAAGAAGTGAATCAATTGTTCATAGACTCCAAAAAAGCTGTAGAGTATAGCTCGTCGAGCCTAGCCATATGGCCATAGAAAGAAATCCGCCGAAGTAGAGCCCAAAAGCCTGGCCACCGACTGGCCGAATGAAGAACAAATTCGCCGAAGTAAAGCTCATAGAGCCTGGGTAATTAAGATTCCCGAAAGCCTGGCATGATAGCTAAATAAATAATGAAACTCACGTAAGTGAGTTCATATGGACTAGCTCCCGAGTCCGTGGAAAATTGAAACAATTATGCTCATACTCAAAAGAGACTAAAAAACCTTGTAATATTGTAGATATAGCCTGATAGGCCTCGTCAATTAACGGTCGAATAATCTTCAGCCAATGCTGTTGTTGCCGAGTAGCTGTAGCTAACTGAATAATATTTCGCCGAGTGAATAATAACTGAGAATTTGCCGCCGACTGATTAGAGTTTCATATAAAATCTGTCCGACTGACTTGTTACTAAGAGATTAAATATCCGAGTGGTTTTTCCTTAATGGCCGAGTGATTCCACGCCTTATGAAATATTGCCGAGTGATTCCACGCTAATGAAGGTCCCACCGAGTGGTTTCTGGTGATAGTTTGACAGCAGCAACCAGCAAGTCGTGATGGGCTCCGCGCAGCAACATGCATATGACACATCTTGATGCTAAATCAATTTGATTCTGTACTCCATCTGGTAAGTAAAAACTAAGTAACTCCTGTAATGATTTTGTCTTCTTCACAGCAGCTCGTGTGTGCTACTAATCTGATCTTCAATATTTGACAGCCTCAAAACTTGATTCGATGAATAAATGCTGCTGCCACCATAACTGAAGTAGACAATTTCCGAATGATGATTCCTTCTGTATAAGTGCATGATGCACCTTCCCAAGTGCATTGCAGCCGGGAGTTCGTAAGAAACTTGAACAAATCCAAGAAACAGGTAATTCTCGGGCCAATAGAATATCCGAAATAAAGTATCCAATAGCCATGTGTGATCATTGAATATAAAAACCCATGTGGCAATGATGAATATCCATAAATAAACTTGAAGAACACCACCAACAGATAATTGTCCAGTGGTATCAAGCCCCCGAGCATAAAAGATATGCTCATGAACTCTGAGATATTTATATCTTGAATTCCTGGATATGTAAACAACAAGAAACAATATGTAGTATGCTGATTGAACAAGACATAGTAAGAATATAAACTTCCTTTATCTTGGTCAAATTTTAGTCTCCTTATGTGTTTAGTCCAATGTTGTCTCCCTCGAAGCATTAAGTATGGGTGAACTTCACTGACTACTAACTCGGTTATAACCTAACCTGACTCATTAACCTAGGGTGTTAGCAACAGAAGACATTAAACCCGTCAGTGTTATAGTGTGAGCATCGGCCTGATATGAGTCTTCATAAACTGGGAAAAATCCACCGACTTGCTAGCTTATGTGAGAAAAGACTCAAGACATTACATATAAGGGTAAAAATACAGCCCCCGACACTGGGTCGGAACTCAAACTGAAGTGAGAAAAAACTGTAATAATTATATGATAAGAGTAAAAATACTCGAAAAAGTAAATCAAATAAATAACTTAGCTTGTCTGACGTCTCGCCGAGTCAAATAGAAGAATGAAGTCAATCCTTGTACTTGAGCTTATAAGCCTCCAGACTAATGCCGGGTTAATTGGATAATAATCCGAGTGGTTGAGTCAATGAACCTCCGAGCATCAAGCGGAGGGCAAGATCATGTTGCCGTTGTGACCGAGTGGTCGTGGCCATGATCAAGCCGCCATGACCGACCGACTACGCAGTCGCCGCTGGGGTCGTTGTAGCTGAGTAGTCATCGCGGTCGTATGTCAGGTGACCGCCGTGGCCGGATGGCCGTCGCCCTACGCCGCCGAGTAAATGCCGATGTACGCCGAGTATGTAGTTGCCGTGGCTGCTGTGGCCAATGTCCGTGCCGAGTAGACGCCACCGCCATAAGTCGGGTGACCACCATGGCCGGAGTCACCCTCCGTACGCCGCGGAGTAGACGCCACAGTGGACGTTGTGGTACACGATCTTGAAGAAACGTTGAACAACTCCGGTGTACGCGTAGACGTCGTGGCCAGATGGCCATTGCAATACGCCGAGTAGACGCCGCCGTATGCCGAGGGCGTAGTTGCCGTGGCCGCTGTGTCCGACGACTGTGATGAGTAGACACCACCGGGTCGTGGATATACGCCAAGCCGAGCTAAAGTTCAAGTTGAACTTAAATCAGCCCCCGGCGTTCGCGATCATGTGTTCCCTCGTACATGCATAAACAAAGAACTAATACGTGAGACTAATATTCAAGTCATATACAGCATCACGTGAGGATAGAAAAGCTAGAGTAGATCGATTAGAAATAAAATAAGGAAATCAAGAAAAGAAACGAATCTTCCCTGGCTATTACGTGAGGCTTGAGTTGCGTAGCCTTGCCTCGAGACTTGATGCAACTCAAGTTTCGTCGATGGAAAGTGCTTTGGCTCGAGTGGGACCTGGACTCCTGTGCCATCTTGAACTCTAATCCGGACGGAGGTATACGCCGAGTCGTCGAATGATCGACCATGAACAGATCGAATCGCCGGACCGTGAGCCGCCTTAGCTTCTGAACGTCTGGGTGCACGCCGACGCTTGATTCAGAGAACCAAGCATGCATCGGCGAGCAGTGGCCTTTTCGGGGATGGCTACGTCGATCACCAGTACGCGGCTGTGAGCCTGTGACAATCCGCCGAGTCAACGACATTGAAGTTGAGCGCCGGGTTAAGCCGCCGGCTGAAGTTGTTGATGTAGATCTCGATCCCGACGTCGACGACCTCAGCCAGCGGAAGTGATGCAGATATTGATAGCCATCGTATTCGACGGAGGTGGATCTTAGTGCTTCCCCTACTTGGCACGTCACTGTCGAGGTTTTAGGGCCTCGATATTATTTATGTGGGTTCCTTAGGATCAAAAACACGATGATAACACGGGACGCCAAGGTTTATCCTGGTATTGAGTGTAGAGTTTTTCTGTAGGATCCCTAGCCGTCTTATATAGCCGGGGGTCTAGGGTTACATGGAGTCTAACTTAGTCGGTTACATCATAGATTGCCTTGTAGTACAAGTTCAACATTGTTTATTGTGGACCGAATGACCCAACCGACCTCGAGTCTTGTGAGCCACTCGGGGCTAATTGAAGCCGTCCGACTATCTATATCTGAAGTACTAGGCCTTGTTGAATCTTGAGGATACCCGAGTTCTCATTACTTCGACACACGCTGTCCATGCCAAGTGTTCCAAGAACAGCCTGAGCCATGCACGCTCGCTTGAACTGCCCTTGCATTCTCGAGTGCACATTGATCCACTGCCGCGGGAACGGTGCAGGAACTTCCCCACTGCTGCTTCAGTCCATTTCACGCTGACAGATACATTTCGGCCAACATCAAGCCCTGGTAGCAAGATAAAAGGAAGCAAGCTGCCCACCTATTCCTCCGTGACGGGCTGACGGCAGTGCAAGTGCAGGAAGCATATATACATGCTCTGGGGGTGACGCCATTTTGCCGCTATCGAAAATCTAACAAATGTGACAAATAGATGCAGAACAAGAACCGCCCCCGCGCCCCCCAGCACTACACCAGGTACTACTTTTCCCTAAATGAAGTGTGGGCAAAAATGGCCATTCGTGTTAAATACGTGCCTCCTGTTTCGAAAGATCGGTGCATCCCCTATACCATTCGTGTTTACTATACCATCTGTATTAATCTGGCCTCAAATTAATCTTCGGCTTTCCATTAGATGGTGCTACTCACCACGTGCACGCATTTGAGGTGTGGTGCAAGTCCATGTGCTCACAAAGTAAATTCCATTATGCGATCGGTCTTTATTTTTTCCACATAAAATGTGAACTTGAAGCTCACTTTTTGTGCTAAACGTTATATTCAGAAAAAAGGTGCAATTTCCCCCGTGTCGTCCGCTTGGGCGACATGGGCGGCGATCCGATCTCGAAGCCGGCACAACCCGGTCGACGGTGAGGATGGCGGCGGCGGGGCCGTACGTGGCTCTCGTTTCCTGTCTCTTCTCCATCGGTACCTTAATGATGGCGGACATCAACGTCAAGATCTGCCGCGTCTCCCATGTCGATGGCGATGGCTGCAGAGCGGTGGTTGCAGACCCGTTTGTGTGGTGGGTTCTAGCCGCATCAAGAATCAGGCGGTTTGCTCCGATGTGGTCGCTGGTGGCTTGAGACGCACGCGTGCCGTGCCGGCGAGCAGCATGGACCGAGGGCTGACACCCCCAGTAGTCGCGGCTGCATTAGGAGCACACCTGCTCGGTGGCGGCGCGGCTCGCCAACGTTTGGCCGTGGTCTTGGCAGTGAGCGGCGGCTGAATTGAAGTTCGAATGGTGGATGGGTTCCTGTTCATGGTCATCTACGAGGAGGTAGAGGACCATGGAAACCGGAGCTGCAGATCATGCCTTTGGAGAAGACGATGGTGTTTAATTCTCTAGCATCATGATCTGCTTTTTGCCGTGACTCACAATGGTCCCCAATTTGCTCCATTGTCTTGCTTCAATTTTCTGATTAGAGGATGCCGTGGAGGTTGCAGTTCGACGGAGTCTGTAGCCGTGATGGTATGTGGTGGACCTGGTGGTTGTATCTCATTTCGAGAGAGGCCAGAAGCCACGCACGGACTTATGTTTTGCGATTTCAAATCAGCAAGGACTGTACATGGAGTTTTCAAGGTGTGACCGTGTGCTGGTGGGTCTTGCCGACGACACGTTGATTGTTGCCATGGCCGACGCTCTGTTGTTCTTCTCTTTCAATGCTCCTCCGCCGGACAAGTTTTGTGACTAATGCCCTCTAGTTGCACTGCAATAGCGCTGGACACGGCGGTGTCCCGTATGCATGTCATCAGACTTGGATCTCCTGTACTATCCAATTCTAAGCTATTCTGCTGCCGTCGCTCATTCTCAGTGAGATATTAAATGGGTCCGATGTGATGTTGCAACGACGCTCAATGAGAGCAATTTTGAGGAAGGTTAGATTTTGAAGGAGAAGGTCCCTATATCCTCAGGGGCTAATGTGCAAGGAACACTGGCGTTTTGCCGGGCGCTTTGGCTCAGTGACAGAGAAGATGTGGCATGACGGTTAATTTGAACATAGTCTGGAGATAGCGCTTGATCGAGAGACATGCATCTAGTGATTAAGGTTTTTTCTTTCTTTTTTGTGTATGCGCGTTCTTTTTTTCTAAGTCTGCGTGCGATATGAAAGAGTGCATTTTCTCATGTAATCACCATAGCTATATGTATCATTTTGATACATAGGCTGGAATAACAATACATATTCTAAAAAAAAAGCTCACTTTTTGTACAGACGATAGCTAACACACTTCCACGCCACATTCTGAGGTAGTTTTGAGACAGCCAGCATAGTTATTTGAAAGGATCATTTATATCACACTTGTCTTGTATTCGATCGCGCGGGATTAAAATTGGATTGAGCATAAAATAAGTTCAAGATGCACGGTTCATCAAGTCTGTGGTACAACTTGTGGCCGCTGTCCATTTCACTGGGATATATATGCGCACAAAATTCTTTTTGCTATCCTCTCACTAGCAACTTATGCCACTTTCAGAAGTAAATGAAGTATAAAGTAAAAAAGAGAGTTTAAATTACTATGTACCTCTACATAGCAAAGAATAGCACTCTCAAGTTCTTTAAAATTAAAATTGTGGCATAGTTAAAGATAAAACAAATCAAATAAAGATTCTTAATTTGATGTACTTGAACCCCTCCCCATCATAAATTTTCCACAAGCTTAGCGCTACAGAAAGAAGGAAAGCAGCACCATCTAGGTCAGAGAACATATAGTGTGAAGGTCTGATGGTTACAACAATGACAACGAAATAAGATAATGGAGTAAGTACATTTTCCATTTTCCAGACTGCATTACGGTGCTGAGCAAAACAAAAGGTACAATTTTTTTTGAAAGAAAACAGTATACCCTTTTGAGCGCAATGCAACCAGCACCAAAAGGGAGTATACTGTTGCCCTGCCCATGCCATCAGTATCAGATGGCAGGCCTACAGCCGTTCCATGAACCTTCATAAAAGAAGAAAAATAAATAGAGAGCATGAGTCAAAACATATGGGAAACCAAGCACTGGAGACAAGTATCCAGAAACAGAATATACAGTTGAAATTAAAAAATACCCCCTAGACACCTGAGAGAATTATTTCAATCAGCTTTCTTTCTTTGAATTATTTATATGCATGCATATCATTATTAGTTGCTTCTACCATCTTAGAGCATCTCCAAGAGAACCCTATAAAATTGACCCCATAAACATGTTTTTAGGAGCAACAAAAAATTATGAGGGGCAATTTGTCCTTCCTCCTCCAACAGTCCCTCCCTAAAAGGGGATCAAAACAAATTTGATTGTGCTACATCAACATTTGGGTCCATAAAAACATTAATTATAGTGAAAAACGAAGGAATGAGCCCCCCAATTCTTCCCCTATTTGTAGCTAGAAATGAGGGGAGTTTAGGGGCTATGGAAAAGTTGGGGTTGTTTTGAGGTTTTTGCCTAAAATCCTAATAACTAAATTTAAGGAAGATTTATGGGGCTCTCGAGATGCTCGCTGATAGATGTATCCTATGTAAAACTTTCCTTTAAGTTTGACTCTCAACATAGACGAAAGAAATACATAATAAGATACTTTGTTTTATGATCAGTCAGAATTCAGAAATATCGTTATCATATTGTTATTTTTGTAAATATTTAACAGACTCTCAACATAGACTCTGGATATATAAAACCAAGCTAGTCTTATCTAGAACAGAGGGTGTAGCTTTTGCCAATACCTATTCCTCTCTCCTCCTGCAATTGTTTCTCAATACGGCACGACCAGGAGTAGCAGGTGGCGCCGCAAATAGTCCTTGGTAGATCGAGAACCTTGATCTTGCTTCCGCACATCCGCAGCAGTTTGAACCCCAGCTGTGTGTTGCAGGAACAGAGCTCACCGGTTTCGAGCAGCTGGAGGCGGGGGCAGTGTTTGAGGAGCGCACGGAGGTTGGACTGCAAGAGGCGGCCACCAAAGATGACGAGCTCCTCCAGCATCGGGAGCTTGCCGATCACCCTGTCTTCAAACGCCTTGGGTAGGCACCATAACGACGTCACGTGGAGTCTCCTTAGTGACGGTGACCTGTATTGCATCCATGCACGCGAGATGAGATGAAATGAGATCGATTATTTGAAGATACACTGCGGAATCTGATGAGCAGGGAGCCAGCTGAATACCTAGCTGCAAGGTACGCTAGGAGGTGGCGATCAGCGAAGCCACGGAACGACTCGCACCGGCCGGCGCTCCAGTCCACGGCGGTACGTCCCATTGCCAACCTTTCGAGGTAGACTCGTTCCTTGACGTACTTCATCTCGTCCTCTTCGAAGTTGAGGTCAATGCACCGCCACAGCGTAGGTTCGTCGGCCGCGACGCGCCGCCATGACGCGCACGCAAGCCCCGCGCCGCCGAGGATGTCGGCGTGCCGGATCCGGTGGAAGATATCGCATAGGAGGTCCGCCGGCAGCGCCGCCCAATCCCGCGTCTCTTCCTGCCCTAGGTTTCCCATCGTTGTCGGTCCTGTAGTCGCATATGGAATCAATCCTCTCTATTGTGTACAAGAAAAAGGCTTGCGGGCACAAGTGGACTAGGCTTAGCTTGGGCCTCGATAAGGATGACTCCAAGACGGAAAGTCTAAAGAACGGTGGGTCGTGCGCAAGGGCCGCGGCCTGTTTTCCACATGGGCCTGGCCCATTTACCACCTTATCCGGACGAAGAGTGGAGAGATGCCGATGCAAGTGAGGAACGGAGCGTGTAGTGGTTGTGCGGGGCGAGCGGCGAAGGTGCCACCGGCCGCCGACAATGTGGATGGCGGAGGGGGTTAGGGTTTTTGGGGTTGTCGGGGGTGGCAACCTTTTTATAACCGCTAGACATAGAGGATGGTTTGGGGGCGGTGGTCATGACACGACGGCAGGTGGCAGTGCAGCAAGGCGACAGTGGAGCCGCCAGAGCCAGGGCAGTGGATGGGGTAGGCGACGGGGGAGCTTCGCCAAAGAATTTAGCGTGACGGTGTGTGCCGACGGCGTGGCGCCACCGACCATTGGGGGTGAGGGCGGGCAAGGGATGGGCTGTGTTGCGGATGACAACGTTGCCGTGAACGACAATGGAGGCGCGGGGCGGTGGCACTATGGGGCGGGGTTGGTGCTCGGAGTTGAAATGGTTAGAAGCCATCGATCAGGGGAACGTGGCGGTTAGGGGGAGGGGTGTTAACCTCCTCCATTCCAAAATCATTCCCATCTTTGTTCGTGACCTTTAACCTCATCCTAGCCTTATTACTGCACAACCTATGTAGAATTCTAATAAATCTTACAAGGAAAATTTGTCTGAAGAATACTGTTAAATGTTGGTTTTGTCTCCTAGACACCGCATCGCTTCTTTCAGTCTTGTGGACACTGATAAAACGGGGCTTTTGTCTGCAGGACACTATAGCGGAAAAAGTGACTATTTTTAAAAATTTTATGTCAATGTATAAATTACATTGCAGCTTAAAATTTGGCACAAGGTTACATTGTTGCATTTTCTGTTCATGTGATTTTTTTCTTTTTTTTTCCAATTGTTTGCATAGTTTAATTTTAAAAATAAATATTTTATTTGTGAAAAAGTTATGTAAACAATCAACAATAAATATGAATTGTTTTTGCATGTATAGGGAATTTAGTAATGTATGTTTGTACCAAATTTCAAGTTGCAATGCGTTTTGTATATTAAAATAAAAAAATTAAAAATAGTCACTTTTTCTACTATAGTGTCCTGTAGACAAAAGCTGCGTTTTTTCAGTGTCCATGAGACCAAAAGAAACGATGCAGCGTCTAGGAGACAAAACCAACATTGAAGAGTGTCCCACAGACAAATTTCCCATCTTACAATTAAGTTGGTGCCATGCTAGCTAGTGTGCTTCCTTCATACGGTATCAAATTCCAAGCAATTGTTTATTTTTGACCAATCGACAATGCCTGAACGAAAAAGGAGGGGGGGGGGGGGGGGGGGGAGGAGTATATACTAATGGTATTTACAATCCAACGGTCGAGATTAATTCCTCTCGCACCTCAATAGCACTAGTATTTTTAAGCAATATTAATAACACTAAGGTATTTTAGAAAAGAAATTAAATGTCAAACTTGTAATTATTTGGACCTACTAGGGCCAAAGGTTAATAATCCCTAATCCATCGAATCAGTAAGGTATTTATTTCATTTCTCTTCTTTGATGTTGAGCTAGGGTCGGAATGGCCCGGTGGGCGGGCGCCGGAATAGGCCAGTGGCGACGTTCACTGGAAGGAGGACTGGAGGAGGAGGGCTCATGGTCATAGTTTTCACCAAGCACGACGTTCTCCTCTTATTCGAGGGCATGGTCGCCGTAGCCGCTGACCTGCTTTCCCTCCTACGTGAAGTAATCTCGCTGCCATAGATTGTTGTTTTGTTGACGATAGATTTCTAAAGATGTGGCATTAGTGCATTCATTACGTGTTCAATACGAGTAATTGATTTGTAGTTTTGTACATGGCAAAAAAAGCAGTTCCTTGCAATACAAATCGCTACTGAGCAATACCTCTTGATGTTCTTATGTAATCTGATATGTCAATGTTTGCATCTCATACTCGAAACAGAAAACCATGAACCACATTTTATGCCTTATTGATTAAAGATATCTGAACTCAGATAATCAACCTGTTCAACCTCCCTTATGATGTTCTTCTGTGATATGATATATATGGACACCAGGTGCGACAAAAACATGCCATCCTACTACTGAATGTCTATTGAAGCAATATGTGGCATCAGTTTCACAATAATTTTCCTATTGCAGATATGTTTCTAAAATGCATTCCCTGTAATGTATAAGGATGCATCTCACATGTAAAATCTTCACCATGGTTAATAAACTAAATACAATGTTCGATTCTTCATTCGCATTTCACACCAGAACATTCGTGAACACTGATGTCAAAGACTCAAGAATAATTTATTTCTAAAACAGTCATTTCATTGAGCAACGTTAGTGCAATCAACAGTAATAGCCAGTATTCCTTCACACAACAGGGACAGTAATAAAAGCCTGGGAATCCAAAACACAATTCTGAATCAAGAACTGATGTTATTACGTCAAATATACCCGCAATGTTCAAGAACAGACAGAAATTGGCTTCCTTCACTGAACAATTAATCAACCTCACGCAAGGGCAATCACAGCTTGGCTTGCATGCTGCGATCCTTCTCGCCGGTATTGGAGGCACCACAAGCCCTACGACGTCACGGCTATGGCGAAACATGGTCAGTGATGCTTGACGCTGAAGCCGGGGTGGTACAATACACTTCTTAATTCATTAATTTGACTACCATTGTTGTTATGAATAAACATAATGTTCACATTAATTAAGTCACTGAATTATCCTCTATTCATTTCAGCTTTCTGAATGTTTTATAGCCAAATTTGTCTTTGTGCACTATATGGACATTTGTTTGATAAGCAAGTTTCTAGAAAAATGGAACTAGTCATTTGATAAGTATGTTTGTAATATTGGCGAAATTATTTCCAACAATCTTGCATATAAAGTCCTCTCAACAGTTCATGTCTCACAGTGCAAAACTCAAACATAATTTTTCTATGGTAAATGTTGGCATATAAAAAACTCCTTAGCAAACAAATGGCAAGATCCCCCTCCATCACGTGGACTCCATTTTTAGGTTAAACATAATGAGCAAACTTTGAGAAAAAACATAAAACACAATGATCTATTTTTGCATAGAAACAAAATGATCTATTTGTTGTACTTATGATGATCACATGAGGTAGTTCTCGTCTCCTACTTATGATGATTTGTTTGTGGTACTTATGATGATCATAATCTATTTTTGGTACTTATGATGATCTTTATTGTTGATTATATATTGCCTATTTTTTATCAAATGAACCACCCATTGATTTATTGATAATATGTGCTGTTCATAAACATAAAAACTCATTTGATCAAAATGTTGTTATATAGCTCAATAAATACCTCCAAACTATCAAGGAATTTGTGTGTGTGTGTGTGTGTGTGTGTGTGTGTGAGAGAGAGAGAGAGAGAGAGAGAGAGAGAGAGAGATGGGGGTCTACTCCTTTGCCTATGTGGGGTTTCTTTCATTATGAGAAGAGGTGCTGAATACCACCTTCACATCGGAGATATTTTTATGTGCTTATGGGCAAGAGAAAATAATACTACAATATGTTTTTCAATACATGCCTAAATCTATGGCCAATCATATATTATAAAAATGAAAATACCAAGTTTTCTTCTAAGATATTTTTAGGTGTTTGAGTATCAAAAAGTATAAATTGATATACTTGTAAATTTTTTATTACAAGCCCTATCATGTACTGTGTTCTCATGCTAGACTCTCAAGGGGTAGGCCGCTATGGTGTTCCAGACAGTAGATGAATATTTGAACACATTTTACAAATTCGAGCACGCGGTCATTGAAACTGTCGTCGCAAGAGCCCGCTCTGACGACGGAGCAGTTCGATGGAGACCGCAACGCGGGAGTTGTCTTTGTGGACAGAGACCATCTAAGATGTATTTGTGGAGATGGCACAGCCGCCCAGTCTCCTGCGGATCGAGATGGTTAATTCTCGAGCCACCGCGGACGCCCGGTGAATGTCCAGGCGCGCGTCCCTCCTGCTGAATCACACCAACTTGAGCTCGAACGTCGGATTGCGGCGGGCACATTGCTCTTCTCGTAGTCTCGTGTCCTGCCGGGGGAACGTACGCGAGCCAAGCCTAGCCAGCAGCTCGGGCGAGCTGGGCGACGCTGCCGCCACGACGAAGATGCATGGTCGAGTACTCGAGTGGGGAGACGGGACCGCGTCGGTCATGGTGTCCTCCGACACCGCCACTTATACAGACCGCGTCGTTGGTGCACCGCGCAAGAGAGCACAGCCACGACAAGCGTTCGCCACGCCCTCGTGCACTCGCTGGCCTGTGTGGTGTCGCTCATTGAGACGCCGGCTGCCCTGCTAACCTCTCTGCATCTGGTTCACTTCACACATCAACTTTAGATCCCCAGATTCAGTTATAGGCGCTGGTCATGATAATTAGCTGAATCCGGCCCCAAGGTTGCCAAGCCAATGCAAATGAAGGAAGTTTACTAAAATCCAATGCGCTCGCCTTGCTGCGAGAAAGATCGACGTCCTGAACCTCAAGGATGTCCGTGCAGCCAGGCTTCTCATGAAGATCACCATATCAACCCGTGGCCCCAGCTGCTGCGGCCACTCGCGGAGGCGTTCATCACCACGCCTCTCGTGACGAAGTGCTCCACTCCAAAGTTCGTCTAGGCGTGACGTATTTGGCTCTAGCTTCCAAATATGTCAACGGCCAGCAACTCAAGAATGGAAACCGAGTCAATCTTAACAAAATCATGCAAATAGGAAATGATCACGTGCCGATCAGTTTTCTAAGAAGTCTTTATCCTTCCAGATTAGTGAACAGATGAAATTATATTGTTATCCTCCGTACTTACATACTTCTATCAATATTGAAGTACCTTTTAAGTTGGTACCGATGGCCTATATATAATATTTGCACACACCGTAAATCTCTATGTCGACACCTTCTCCGATCTCTTGCAAATTTTTCTCAAAACGGCATGTCCAGGAGTAGCAGACGGGGCAAATCCCCATTACACTGAAATCCTTGATTTGTTTCGTGCACATCTGCCGCAGATCGTAATCCAGCTGTGTGTCGATGAAGCACTCGCCTGTTTCGAGCAGCTGGAGGCGGGGGCAGTGTTTGAGGAGCGCACGGAGGTTGGACTGCAAGAGGAGGCCGCCACAGGGCACTAGCTCCTCCAGCATCGGGAGCTTGGCAATCACCCTGTCTTCGAACGCCTCGGGTAGGCACCAGATAGACGTCACGTAGAGGCTCCTTAGCGACGGTGACCTGCATGCATGCACACCAGAGATGAATGGCCGGTTGGAGGGGTTTTCTTTTTGCGCTCATGGCGTTGGAACGGCGTACATTAAGGATGAGAAGAAACACTGCTGCATGCATGCATGCATGGATGCTTGCGGAATCCATCTAAAAAAATAAAATAAAAATGCATGCGGAATCAGCACCTAGCTGCAAGGTAGGCTAGGAGGTGGCGATCAGCTGGGCCGCGGAACGATTCGCATGCACCGGCCGGCGCTCCGGTCCACGGCGGCACGCCCCATTGCCAATCGTTCCAGGTAGAGATGTTCGGTGACGTGTTCATCCTCTTCAAAGCGGACGTCGATGCACCGCCACACCGCAGGTTCGTGGGCCGCGACGCGACGCCACGCCGTGCACGCCAGCTCCGCGCCGCAGAGGATGTCAACTTGCCGGGTTCGGCACAAGATCTCGCACAAGATGTCGTAGGGCAGCGCCGTCCAGTCTCGCGTCTCTTCCGGCTCTAGGTTTCCCATACCTGTCCGTCCTGAAGTCGACGCATATGTAATCCTCTCTATTTATGGATGTATGGCAGATTAGCAGGTGATCAGGACTCTGTTACGTAACGTACGTACGGCGGGTTCTGGTCACGGTTGTTGGGCTTGCGAGCAAAGTAGGCTGGGCTTAATGGCTTATTATCTTGGGCCTCGGACAAGCGTCTCTGGCGAGGAAAAGCTTGTTTCTGCCTCTCTGGCTCCAATTTTCCTAAGAACTAGCAATTTGCCCGTGCGTTGCTACGGGCGTCGAACATTAAGTGAGAATAAGTTGCATAAAAAATGCCAAAATTTGTATATGTATAACGAAACTAATAACTTGGATAAATTAAGTAGTGGAATAGTGTGGAACATGGTTATCGAAGCAATTAAAAACATTCATATTTCTATACAGTTTCAAAAATTGTAAGTTACAGATAACACTCAGACATAGCTGAGGAAATCAGACAAATCAACTCATTGTTTATGCTTCTTCGTAATCAATGCCTCTTTTAGCAGTCTCTTTGCATCTTCTAGAAACCAGGCTTTCCTCGCCATATGTAATGACCCCCCCCCCCCCCCCCCCCCTGCCCGTGCCCGGAGCCACGCATGGCAAGGCCGTGGCGTTGCAAATGGAGTGTTGGGGGTGGGTCGACAAGTATGGCCGACGAGCGGCGGTGCACCATCGCCAGGGACACACAGTGGAGCTCACAGGGCGACCACCTTGTCTATGCTGAAGACTCCTCCTTCATCGCCCTCCCGGTCTCAATGCTCCCGACCGGTGAGCAGCTCCTACTGGGGTGGATTTACTTCGTGCTCCCCGCGGCATGGCTCTCCTGCGACAAGGCGCTCACGGCCACGATCGATGCTGGCCTCGCTCTCGCCGTCCCCAGCCAAGGTGCCCCTCATCGTCACGCTTCCCTATTTGAGTACGTCACCGGTGATCTGCATGTCGATCGTGGATGGAAACGACCTCCACACCGAGGTGGCATCGGGGAAGCCTGCACTGCTGCCTCCGAGGCGGTTGACGTGGAGCCGGCAGCACGACGTCGCAAGCTGCACGCCTTCCTGGATGGTGACATCTCGGGCGTCATGGATGTTGACTTGCTTGTGAATGTCAACTTGGACAACGGCTATGAGAGACCTTGATGTGATGATTAACATAGACAAACATGTCCATTTTTATATTTCAGTCCAAATTTTTGTTATGTCAGACTGAAGTTCGATTCGTATGGCAGTTGCGTTGTTTCACTTACGGCAAGGAGGGGGAACAAGAGTTTGATTCGTTCCTGTAGAAAGCGAAATGGGATTAAAAAAAAACAAATGATGTTACACTCATGAAAAGTTGTTGAGCGTGGTCCTAAGTGGTTCCATTTGTAGGTCGGAATGCTCAGGTAACGTTTGATTCTATTTTTTGCATAAAATCTTAAAAAGAGAAAAAAGGAAGCAAATGGTGAGTTCATGAATCGAACTTGGGTCGACTTGAAGAGAAAGAAGCGCCTTTGCCACCAGAGCACAAGTCGGTTGGTAGATAAGATCAGCTATTCCACTTTTATAAAAGCAGAATACGAATCAAATTCGAACTGAGCTCAATTTGACGTGAATTCGACACGAATTTAAACGTCTGAGGTCTGAAAACTGAAAAATCCGGCTGAAATTTGTGGCTGACGACCTCTTTGTGACTTTTTAAGTAGTAGAGATTCTGATCTTCAAGAATCCACGGAGGAATAAAGCACAAAAACATCAAAATATATAGGAGAAAAGGGAACAAAATGTACCTGTCAAAACAGGATTTCTGCAATATCTTTGACGTGTAAATATGTAGCACAAAACCTTGGAAGCTCACTACTAGCATATATAGGCACCAATGGGCTTTGCACTTGTTGCTGTTTTTCGACCCCTTCAATTACAAAACTGTGATGTGACAAATTGTATCCCGTATAGCACTATGTAAGAAAGGCACTTTGAAGACGTGGCACAACATTAATCGCATACACAATTGTTTTTTCGTCTCCGAAATCGCGTCTGTGATGCGACACAAAAATCCGCATCTCCAATTACTCTCTCATCGGAGCCATGTTTTGCCAGAAAGGCGTCTCCAATGAGATCCAATAACCTTTCATTGGAGACGCTAGTGGGCAAAACACGTCTCTGATGAGACTCACTTGGAGAAGCATTTTGCCAACCATTGTCACCAATGATAAATTAAAAATACATATGCTTTATCCATTATATACATTATTACAAATACACTATCTTGATACATTGAAGTGATATACATATGAACTATTTCTCGGAAGTCACCACTTAGCCATGAGAAGTTCAACAACTAGTCATATCAGCTTTGTCTATCAAAAGCATCAGCTCTATTGTGCCTAAACACCTGATAAACCAGAACATATGCTAATAAAAGTATGTACACATACTTGATGTTTAAAAGTGGCATGTGTACATACTCTTTTTTTTATGAGGATATACATCAAGTATGTGTACATACTCCTTTTTCTATACAGGAAACGCCATATATACTAGGGTGCAAAAAATTATGAGTTCCACTAAAATTTTTTCATAGTTATCACTTTAAGAAATCTTATTTTGCGTATATGTACTCAAAATGATAAATGAGTATGAACACATACCCATAGTGGTTTTTTTAAAAGTGAGAGTAACTACATCCGAAAGTAGAAAGGATTTTCCCTATATGTATATGAACTATTTCTCGCAAGACACCATTTAGCCATGTGAAGTTCAGCAATCGTATCAGCTCTATCTATCAAAAGCATCAGCTCTATTGTACGTAAACACTTGATACACCAGAACACATGCATGCTAAAGTATATAACACATTGGCATATATGAATCTTTGTAAAAGCATAAGGCAATCATATATTCACAACATATAGTGGTGTTTGGAGATTGGAGATGTCTCATATACTCCCATAGTCACAGATATAGGTTGATCTCCTTATAGAAATGAAGAGTGTACAGGAATACATACATTCAAGAAAGGATAGATTGACGAGCAGTTGTAAAGTACTTGTTGAATACACAAGGATAACTACAAAATACTTCACACTCCTTGCTTCCTGCAGGAAAGGTAGAAAAAAGAGTAAATAGTAGCAAAAGGTGAAATGGCATGTGGATTTTCTATGCTGATCACAATGGGAACTAAAAACAAGTTGTACTATATTTTAACATGGATGAAGAAAATTTCAAACATAGAAAAATTGTCATGATTCCATAGAGGCTGACTATATTTTACTGACAAATTGATAAAAAACACGGATACAATAGAAATGATAACGCAGGTACAGGACAGAGCTTTAACTGAAAACAAATGAGAGGGTTGAGAAGGCATGTATGTAGACCTTGGCTCGTTGCATAGATTGTACTGTATTATGACCTCTGAACAAATATTTGTTGACACAATGCATTCCGAACAAAAAAAATAAATAAAGGAAAATTACTGAACCCAAAGTGCACAAGCTGCAAGTGAGATCTCAAGTACGTGTAAATGAGCCCAACCTTCATGTGTAATAGTTGGCACGCCAGAAAAAACAATACAGATTTGATTGAGTTGCTTATATTTCTTAATATTGAATGCAATAAAGGAAAGGAGACTGTCACATTTTGAAGCAGAGTAGTGTTTATTTCCAGTAATTGATGGGTAAGTGCTACATCATAAATGGGGTATCTATCATGCCGGATAGACATCAGCCATGTGCTATATATCAGTCAGATAAATAAGAAACAGACCAAAGCGACAATGAGCATTGTAATTTGGCTCCCTGCAGTGTGTAATATCCCTATACTGCAAGGAAGATAAGATGCGACTTACCTTTTCTTTTCAGGAAACATGCATCAATCTCCCTCTAGAAGTAAGATAAAGAGTTTTGTTGGCACATAAACATCCCTATACATGGCCTTGAGATTGCCTACTGCTCCTCCAATGCACTGAACAAGGTTTTGAGCTGGTCAAAGAGTAAAATATGTAAGTTTGAAGTTGAGTTATTTCTGCAGTCATGTCAAGTTGTATTGACTCAGCACTAGAAAGTTTATTAGTGGATATGAAGTTCTTCATTGTATTTCAGATTTCCAGAGAGAACTGAACAATGTATTAAAATATTGCCATGCCAAAGTGCAGGCGAAACTAGAAGGCTAGAGCGCATGCAAGATGAGCTAGTTAATTGATCACTACAAGAAAAATGACTATTAGTCACTAAGGTACTTGGTCACTATATATGTATTATAGGTCACAAAAGCTATTTTGTCACCAACAAGTTTGGTCACATTTTGGTGGCTAAAACCTTGCCACTATATGTATATAATGACCAATAATTGCATATGTTAGTCCCTAAAACTATATAGCAACCAACACAATCTTGGTAACCACAAATAACGTTGGTCACTAAAATCGCATATCCAACAAAAATGTCAAACTTGGTCACTATTAATCAACTTTTAGTGACCAAAAAAGAAACTTTTTCATTGGTCACTTAAACATGGTGAATAAAACTATGTTTTCTTGTAGTGGATACAGTAATTATACATGGGAAAACACAGGTGGTAGTTATATTTGGTTGAACAAAGCAGGCAAACAGCTAGCTGAAATTTGCAGTAAACCAACACACTAACAGACAGATAGATGAAACCGAAACCTGCTGGTATAACACATTGCTATGACAACACAATATAACAGGGTGGAGCCGTGGAATTATGATCCAGGACGATGTACACATGGACTAGTAAAGTGAAGATATTAGAGAATAGTTATCTGAAAATGTGTGTAACATTTGAACCTTCAAAACAGCAGTAGTCTATATACATGTATATATTGATGCATAAAAATGACTTGATGACTGAAACCCATAGAGCATGAATGAGTATTATAAGCTCATACTGTTAACAAATCTGAAAATGAAGTTCCATATGCACATTACCGGTGAGTGTGAGACAATCAGAATGTAGGTTGACTTCATCGATGAATGACAGTCCTCCAAACCAAGCAGTAACTAAAAAGGACAAAAAGAGGTGTTGAGAAACATTTCCGTCTCGTTGAGTATCCTACTGTCACAACAAGCAGAGGACAAAGCGGCCGTCATGCATCGAGCTGGTGCATGCTCTGGTCGATCGGCAATCTATTCTTTTGTCTTCTAGTACCAACTCCCTCGCCTTGAAATTGATGCAACCATTAGCCATACGGGCGTTGTGGCTTCAAGTCTTCAACAAGGGTGACATGTTACGATACACGTACACCCCCAGCTCACTCTCCAGGACACGGAAGCAGGCTCCGTGCGTCGGCAAGACGACTATGTCAACGGACTCGCTAATTAAGTTTGATCAGTTTTCCAAATTAATGGCCCCAACATCACGCCAGCGAAGACGACACGACACGACACTGCGATCGATGAAAGACAGGCCCAGGTTCCGGCCGGCACGTCGAGTGAGCCCAACAACCGTACTGTTCCTCGCGATACGTGGATACTTCTCACGCAAGCTCGAGGCGCTACTGTGTGCGCCGCGGATCTAAACGCCTCTCCTTTCCGTCCACGACCACGCGCGGTATAGGCGGCGTCGCCGTCCACGGGCGTCACCTCGTGGGCATCAATGAAGCCACGATTCATTTCCCCTGCCTATTTTTTTTTATAGGTTCCCCTGCCTATTTGGTGGTACCGGTTTACCACTGCCCTTTCCCACTAACCGTGGGCCCACAAAACCCCTTGTGCCCCTCGCAAAGAAAAAAAAAACCCTTGTGCCAGTACAGTACGAGGAGGCCCGCGCGCGGGTGGATGAGTCATGAGCGGCCGGCCCTCGATCGGTCTGCCAAGGAGCTCCGGTGCTGAATTCCCCTCTTCTAACATCAAGAAAAAGGGACAAAGAAATCATATAGAATCCTTTGTTTCTCCCGTCAGGCACTGTTTTACTGTTGCGCTACTGTTTACTGTTCATTGCATTCGCTTCATCCTAGCCGCCCGTTCCTGTTGTACGCACCATCGCAGCCGTCTGTGCTCGGCAATATGTTCTCCATCACGCGCATCCCCGCTCCTCCCCAACCCGGCCGCCGCCCGATCCCTCGCCCTCTCCCCGCAGCCGCCGCGCACTCCATGCCCGGCGTCCCGCCGCCTTGCTCCTCTCAACCGCGGAAGGCCAGAGCCGGGCGCAGCCTCAGGACCCTTATCATCTTCCCCACGCACAGCCGGTCCCTCTCCTCCCCGACCTAGCCAGCCCCCATGCCCCGGTCGTCCTCTCCCCTCGCCGCCGCAGTCACGGACCCCAGCATCCAGACGCCGCCCTGCTTCCTCAGCACCGCAGGCTGGGCAGCACCGCTGGGATCTAGATCTGGTCAACCCGCCGCTCCTCTTCTCGGTTCCCCTCCTCCGCGGCTCCCTCCTTGCTTCCTGGCGGATCCTCTAGGATGCGTGGTGCAGCGATTGGCAGCAGCCCAGCAACACGAGGTGAGCCTCATGTGCCTGGAAAGCCTATTGGATTTTTGTTGGCGTTTTAGATTTATAAAGCGTTTTCCTTCATTATCAATTTAAGGTAACTAAATCTGTGCTGCAAAATGAATAATGAGTTAGTTATTCGCCTGAAAATCATGATTCTAGGTTAATTTGCTTAGGCCCATAGCCGCTTCTAATTGTGAACTTTTTCTGCTTTCCAATATCTTTTTTCCAATAATGGAAACAACTGACATTAACCATTTTGCGATGTTATACTCTATGTGCTCCGCAGATATCGGCGAAGCAAATTAATGTTTGCTTTTGTTGCAGTGTCTCGAGGCTTAAAATATCTTGCTGTTATAGCAAGATGTGAATGGGAATGAATTCTGCCCTGCTTCCATGTAGAGAATGACAGTGTACATCCAAACGTTTTATCTTTATAAAGTTCACTCTTCCAGTTCCAGATTAAGATTCTATTTCTCTCCGCATGAAAAAAAAAACCCCCATATAAATGCTTTTGAAGCGATTTTACAGTGAATATAGCAATACACCTGACATGAATTTGATAATTTTGCTACCGCTTCAGTCTTCACAGTGACACTAACTGTCATAGGTGTGTTTCTCTTACTATGTCTGCCTGTTACAAATTAGTGTTAGTCATGCAATATGTGTGAGTTGATTTTAACTTTTTTACACACAATTTGTTGTTTTGTGCTATTTGCCAAAACCTGTTGAAAATGGTGACATTCTTCTATCACCTTTAGTATATATAGAAGGTGGGGAAATAGGGAAAGGATTGGCACCGTAGCAGAAACTAAATTGTAGTCACATCAGCGTAATTGTTCAAGGAGCTTACAATTTACAGTTTTCAAATCCTTATATTAATTGTTGAACTGAAATTTCAAATTATTTTGCTTTTACAGGAATTCGAATATCATTCCCACACTATATACGTGAGCATCATTTTGCTACCTGATTCTCTTTTGGGGCAACCATCAGTAAAAAGGATAGAAAAAAGGTCACATGAGAGATGAGACCATGAAGGTAAGCTGTCAGTGGTCTTGGTTTCTAATTTGAGTGTTCTTATATGACTCATATAGGTTACTAGGTACTGTCTAATGTGTGCTACTAGCCACCAGCCATTTATTTGATAGGAATTTATATCCCTCCCAGACCTATTTCATTGAATACACTTCCTGATACAAGATACATACCGGGTCTCTCTCTCTCTCTCTCTCTCTCTCTCTCTCTCTCTCTCTCTCTCTCTCTCTCTCTCTCTCTCTCTCTCTCTCTCTCTCATTTTGAAGTGGTTTTGTTTAATGCATATATCATTTAATCGGTGAGTGTATCAGCCTTGCCTGAAGCATCGTTTGCAATATGTTGATCCAGCATATATTTAAGTATCATTGCCTGTAACTACTCTTTTTTCATGAAGTCATCATTCTGTGTGCAGTTCTTCTAACAAATTGTTGAAGTCATCATTCTGCTGCATCATTCTGTAGTAAATTAATTGTTGTGTAAGCCTCTCCCCTTCTCTCTTCTAATTAGGTTAAGCCTTTCTTCTTTTTTACCTGACTTCTGCTGCATCTCTCACATTGTGCAGTTCTTTTGGTCCATGATGTATGCTGCTGTTGAAATATAAGATTGGAGGCAGCACGAAGAAAAAAAAAATCACCCTTATCGGGTAAGCTTCTCCATTTGCTTCAACATGTTCAGCAATCACCCTTTGTATCAAAATGTGAAGAAAAAAAAATCGCTATACACATGTGCTTAGTTGCTATTTGGTACTCTTTTGAGGATGTCCTCAGTAAACAGTCACCCTGGAAATGTGTTATTTGCTCATAGTTTACTGATAGCCTTTGTGTATTTTATCATGTTGTTGTTGCAGCATGGATTTATTTCACAATATATTTTTGGTTGGTTTACCCAAAAAAAAAAAGAAAAAATGTCATTTCATATGAAATGTCCATGGTGTGTTGTGACTAACGGTAGATGTATGATTTGCAGTCAATCACTTTTTCCTTGGCCGATGAGAATTTTGTAGTTGATGGTTTCGGCACTTTCTGAAACAGTTGTCAACAAGATGGGAGGGCTTCTTTGATTGTTTGATGAAGATATGGATTCTCAAGGAATTCATATGATCTCTCTGCTTGGAAACAGAGGAAGGTTAAAGGAGAAAATGGAAACGATCATGTTTGTAGACTACCATGCAAATTGTGGACTACTGTTGTGCTTCTGCTTTTTGCTGAAAGTGATCTGAGTCCATACAATTCCTTATCCTGCATTTGCATCAAAGGCATGTGTAATTCTTGAAACATGATTTTTGACTGACCTTGGCCTTCCGTTGTCGCTTCAAACTTGGCTGCTACCGCCACGTAAAGATTATTTTCTGTATTTTATGATGTTGGATAGAACAGTTAACACTTTTCCTTTACATGCTCCCTGCTATTAAAGAATATGTGAGTCACACCTTATTATCTGTTCAAATTTTTCTGTCAACAATGATTTTGGTGTAAACTTGTGGCTATTAGAAAAACGGCGCACTATTTTATGATTCTACATGTTTTTGTACAGCTAAAGTCTGTGCTACTTGAATGCATCAAGAAATGATAGTGAATATTTGATGATGTTTTAAAATTTATTTCTCCCATGAATCTATGATATAGTTGCCCGCGGCAACGCGCGGGGCTCTCAACTAGTTTTGCTTCGTATGCATGCGTGTGTTCGTTAGCGTCACATTTTGCCTACTGCAAATGTAGCACATGACTCCGCTTCATGCTTTCGCGAAGACAAAATTGACCGCTCAATTCATTACTGTTAGCTGTGGATGCGACCGATGGTTTTAATTTGATTAACGCTTTACTCTATCGTCCAGTAACGCGATGGATGCTGTAATACGCTTTACTTGACGACTATGTGGTCTTCTTTTATGCTTGCCGATTAGTACGTAGTACCTTGCTCTTCCCTCTATCGTTCTGTCGTGTCTACGTACGCAACGCACAGGTGCGCCGTTTGTAGGAGCACACCGAATTCGTCAAATCCATCGACGCACTCGGACCGTCAGAAGACTCAGAACAGAGCAGCAGCAAAACACCCATCCACCCAGCGCAGGCCAAGCTGCTGCCCTCAAGCTCTACACAGCGCGTTTTTATCTCTCAAGATGGAGTCTGCTGTCAGCGATAAATATTCCACATGACTCTGAGGAGTACAGTACTTGTTAGCCTGTTCGCATCGCTGCGAAGCAGCCGTTTTACTGTAGCAGCTGCAGAAGAAATAACTGCGAACACTATAGCTGTTGCTAAAAAAAAAACTACAAACATTGTAGCTACGGTAAAACAGCTGCTGCAAAACAGCGAGGCGAACAAGCTGGTTAACGTCTGTTTGCCCAACTGCCCAAGTCACAACTCACAAGACGGATCTTGGGGGCCCACCAGGCGGCCATGGTTCACCCGCGCAAGGTTGATGGCATACCGTGGGGAAATAGGAAACCAAAGGTGCCTTCTCGGGAAGGGATCCGGCTTTGCTGCCGTGCTGAAGGAACGGCACGACGTAACGTGCCTTCCTCCAGCACCGCATGGGCCTGGTTATTCCTCTGCTACATGCCCCCTCCAGTACCGTATGGGCCTGCTTCTTCCTCCGCTGTGTTGGGCTTTTTCTTTTCCCTCAAACTCAATTAGTGTTTCTATTAATCTAAAATATCTTGGCGGGGAAATAACCCTCCTGGAAAGGTTTTTAGCGCCAAAATTGATCTCTTTGCCGCTGATCTCGATCTTCCCTGATCCATTCGCGAAAAAAGAACCGTGATCATCGCTGCCGCCTTGCCGGTCTCACTGTCGCCTCCCTTCCTGGTTGTGACGTCGAGCATGCTGTGAAGAACCAATTGCAATGGAGAACCCTGTCAACTTAGATCAGGATGGAAGCCATCAATGGAGAACCCTGTCAACTTGGATCACGAGGCAAGCCAAACCAGCGCAATTCAACAGGAGTAAGTTTCCATTATTCTCTCACAAAAACATGAAATCCTGTTCTGTGATACTAGGCCAAGAACAATGAACCAGACATTAGTTTTTTTTTGACAGAATAGGGTAGAATTTATGAAATACAGGATGGTACTATTGTCTTCATGATTTTTAAAGCCGGAATCATTTGTATCGTTTACAGCAATCTACATCATGACGTAATTTGTAAAAGATCTTTTATATGCAGTCTGCTATTTTTACAGGACCCATGTCATTCCTAGTTGGGTACCTCAGATTGGCATGAAATTTGGTGATTTAAGTGAGGCTTGGGAATTTTGGAAGTACTATGGAGGTAGAATTGGTTTTAATGTCAGGAAGAGATACTCAAATCCAAGTAAATTTGATGGGAAAATCACTTCATGTAGATATGTGTGTTCCAAAGAGGGCCTTCGGGCTGCAGATGACAGAGAACACTTGACTTAGAAGCCTCGAGCTGAAACTAGAACCGATTGCTCAGTTCGTATGGGGCTAACGATTGATCGAGCAGAAGGAAACTATGAAATATTTGATCTCATTCTTGAGCACAATCACCCGCTTCATCTCCAACAAACATGTCACCTTATGCCATCTCAGCGCAAAGTTTCTGAACTGCAAGCATTTGAAATTTAAATAGCTGATGACTCGGGCATTGGACCGAAAGCTGCTTATGAGTTGGCTTGTCGTCGAGTTGGTGGACCATCTAATGTTGGCTACACTCGTCGAGATCATAAAAACTACTTGCGAACTAGGCGACAAAGGGAGCTAAGGTATGGTGAAGCAGGTAGTATGTTGAAATATTTTCAAGACAGAACTGCTGAGAATCCATCATTTCAGCATGTTGAGCAATATGATTGTGATGGAGAGACTACAAATATATTTTGGGCAGACGCAAAAATGTTCATCGATTACGCACATTTTGGTGTTGTTGTGACTTTTGACACTACTTTTGGAACAAACAAAGAACACAGGCCAATTGGTGTCTTCGTTGGGTTCAACCATTTCAGGGAAACTATTATTTTTGGTGCATGCCTTATGTATGATGAAATGTTTGATTCTTTCAAATGGCTTTTTGATACTTTTCTGTCAATTTATAACCAGAAGCAGCCTAGAACCATATATACAGATCAACACATTGCAATGGGAAAAGCGATTGGTATTTCATTTCCAGATGCATGGCATGGAGTGTGTACTTTCCACATAATGCAAAATGCCTTGAAACATTTGCCAAGTCACAGTAAGAAGTCAAATATTCCTGGAAAGAAAAAGAAGGAATCAACACTTCTAGCAATGTTCAGTGCTTGCATGTTTCAATATGAGGACCAGGAAAAATTTGAAGAAGTTTTTGCTAGCATAAGATCCAAGGTTCATAAACAAACTTGGCTTGACAGTATCTATAAGGTTAGAGAAAAGTGGGCAGAATGCTTCATGAAAGATGTTTACACTCTGGGAATGCGTAGCACACAACTGAGTGAGAGCTTAAACAATGACTTGAAAAACCACCTGAAATCAGATTTGGATATTCTTCGGTTTTTGAAGCATTTTGAAAGGGCCGTACAAGGAAAACGAGATAATGAACTGAATTCAGAGTATGAATCCAGAGAGAGACTGCCTAGACTCAAAATGAAGACACCGATGTTGGTGCAAGCAAGTAAGGTTTACACTCGTGTCATATTTGAATACTTTCAGATGGAATATGAGAGATCTATAGCAGCATGCACTAAAGTATTGGATGGAAATTATGCATATGCGGTGACTATTGGAAGTTTTCATGAGAATTTAACATTTGAAGATGAACATAAAGTCATTGGTAGCCCATCAGATGAAAGTGCTTCATGCAGCTGTCGACAGTTTGAAAGGATAGGAATATTGTGTGCCCATGCTCTGAAGGTTCTTGATTTGATGAATATTAAGTTACTTCCCCCACATTATATTCTTAGGCGCTGGACTCGAGAAGCACAAAATTGAACTATTCAGGATAGTCGTGGAAGAAATGTTGTCGAAAATCCAATGTTCGAAGCCTCTCAATGCTGCAAGTTTCTATCATACAAGTTTTATAATTTGGTTGGTCACTGAAGCAGCGAGCTCAGAAGAGTGTTGTATTTTAATTGAGAGCACACTTGATGGTCTTAAGAAGCAAGTTGAAAGCCGAAAGAATGGTCTCCATACTAGTATGAATGAAGAATGTGAAGTGACTCCAGAAACATCAAAGGAACTTCTAAGTGCTTCACGGCTAAAGAAAAAAACAGCTCAAAAAAGAAGTACTCGCAGGAAAAAAACATGGCAGAACAGGCAACACAAGATATGGAAGGAAGGACCTTCTGATGTTTCGACAACACAAGCATTGTCCACGGTGCGTTCCTCTGATACTGAGAGAATATCACGTGTATTTTAGGTGTCCTGTTGACAATTTCAGAATAATCTAAAAGTTTGGTTGCATTTTCAAATTGCTTCTGTCATGCAAGAACAAAGCTTTGAGGGCCAAACATTACAAACTCATTTAGCAGGAGAGGGAGCTTGTGAGAGCAGTCAGAATTATCTCCAAGGCTTCGAGCCCATCAAAAGCTACACTGAACTTTTGATGGTATATTTTCTTCTGTACTTGTACTTAGTTATCATGTTCAGGACCTTTTTTTTTTTTTTTTTTTTTTTTTTTTTGGCGAGAAACATGTTCAGGACTGTTTAGATGCTTCAGCCTGAGAAATCTTCTTAATATATACAGGGTACTGGACCTGAAGACATATTCTGAAGACTTTTCAATTATCTCAACTGAAGTGTAAAGGGTAGTTCACAAACTCTATACTTGATAGATTATCAGTCAATGTTAAGAGCTGGAGCTTCTTCCTCTGTTTTCATTAGAATTTATACTGTTAATTATCTTTAGAAGTAGCACGTGCTTTAGCTTTGTTTTCAGTTCAGCTTAGTTTTGCTTCTCATACATTTACATGTATAAAGCATAACGTCCTATATGTGAGCTTTCATGCAACGGGTAAAGCAATGTTGTATGTGTAAGCTTCCAAGCAATTTGAATTTTCAGTGCTTTGTTTCAACTGAAAAGAGAATAAAGTTTTTTCGTACGCCCATGACGAGATAAGCAACGTGCGGAACCTGGCGCCGCAGTTGATTTGCTAAGGCTAGATATGCGTCATCAATCTGTATTTGACGCTAAAAGTTTTTATGCAGCCAATCTCATCCGATAAGCCATTGATTAAGAGAAAAATTATAGGATAAATTACAGTCCAGCCCAGACAGGCTCGTGCGGCCAGCCAGCCACGCGTGCAGGGAGGAATAACCAGGCCCATGCGGTGCTGGAGGAAGGCGCCGTTCCTTCAGCACGGCAGCGGAGCCGGATCCGGAAGGGAAGGCACCTTTGGTGTCGTTGGATTCTCAGCAAGGAACAGTGGATTTTGAAGTTGATGAAGTCATGAATGAAGCTGTATGTGCTTGGCACGAATGACTGACGTTTTGGGGACCCCTTATGTCAGTGAAGGTTTGCATGGAGTGGCCTTGGGGAAGACCCCACATGTCAGTGACACACTCCCGTCCCCTTTTTGTTCCTGCTTTCCATGAATCAACCGCGCAGAGTGCAGAGTGCAGACGCATCGTGTCCTCTGGCCATGGTTCAGTTTCGCGCTCAGCGCCGTCTCACTTACGGTGGGTCCGAGTCAACATGGGTCCCATCAGTCAGTATGTCTCGTTGCTTGGGCTGCATAGGAGGTGTTGGCCGGGTTGGTTTGCTTCCGGTTCCGGTTGAGCTTCTCGCCGAACACGATCGGCGAGCGTCGCGTCAGACGCGCGCAGACCGTTACGCTGCCAGACGTAGCTGACTCGACGGCAAAAAAACGCAGCCCAAAGCAGAGGTCTCCTCTGCATCTCAGTAGCAGCCTTCGAGTACTACGTTTCCGCTGCTAATGGTGTGCCACGGCGCCAAATGAGCCTCGCACTCGCCGGCCCTCTTGACGTCGTCACAGACAGAGGCGGCCTCACTGGAATTCTGATGTACGTATGTATACCGCCAGATTCCTGGCAAGACCCACCTGTTCGGTGTCATGGCTTTGTTGCTTAATTAATTAATTACTCATGCGATCGAGCAGGGGGACTTGCTGCAAAATTTCGACAGCTACTCGCTCGTGTGCAAGCTTATCAGCAGCAACCAAACACTGTTTCTTCTCATCTCCGCACATGGCTCCTGAAAGCTCGTGCCTGACAAATAAAGACATGAGCACACGGATGCATGGAGACGTTGTTCGGTGTGCGTGCTGCATGCGGCCACGAGCAAGCGCGCATGGTGAATGTCCTGGTGCGCGTCCCTCCTGCTGAGGCACGCCAAAACTTGAGCTCCAACGCGCGCCGCGGCACGCCGGATTGCGCGGGCACATTGCTCTTCTCGTGGTCTCGTGTCTCGCCGGGGGAACGTACGTACGCGCGCCAAGCCTAGCCAGCAGCAGCTCGGGCTCCTTGCCGTCGTTCGACGTGGTGCGCGACGCTGCCGCCACGACGAAGGTGGTCAACAAGTTGGGAGACGGACGGGACGACGCCGGTCATGCATGGTGTCCTCTGACACACGGCCGCTTATATATGCAGAGCACGTACGTACGGGTGCACCGCGCAAGAGAACACAGCCACGAGTACAAGCGTTCGCCACGCCCTCGCGCACTCGCTATCCTGTGTGATGCCGCTCACCGGCCGGCATGCATGCATGGCACGCATGTTGTCCGTACGTCGCGGTGGTCGTGAGGAAGGATTTCTCGGGCTGCTGTTGTGTTGAGGACGCCTGTCGACGTCCTGAACTTGAAAGAAGAGCCGGCGTCGACCCCCCACTGGAGGCTGGACCTCTGGACGGCCGCATCGGCGGCTGAGACCACGGTCACAGTCGAACGACGGACTTGGTGCACGGGCTGTCAACTTCCGCTACGGCGGTACGAATCTCGGAACTGATCCTGCGGCTTACGCGATAGGGCCGTACCTCAGGACACCCGCAAAACTTGATTTCTGGCGCCGGAAGAAGAGGTGGACGATGAGCCGGTGGCGAGCTCCATCTTGGCAGTTTGTTCTTCGCGTCTCTCATCCTGCTGCTAGTTTGGCAGCGGCTTGGAGGCGGTGAGGGTGGAGCTATCGCCTGGCTGAACTTGGAGTTCAGGCGACGCAGGGCGTTGAGCACCATGGCCGGCTCATTGATGTGGTGGCCGACGTCGTCGAAGAGGAGATCAGAGAGCTGTTTCACACGACTGAAATAATCAGTAATTATCCACAGTTCACCTTGGTGCATAATTTCTAAATCGCGTATCTTTCAGTGTCGTCGATCCAATTTACCATCGCTTGGAGGAGATAGATGATCTGGACGAGGCCATTGTTGCGCTGAACGAGCACAACCACATTGAAGGACACATTGCTGCTGGCTTCGTCTTGATTCTATCACAATCCGGTGAACATGGCTTGGAGCCGCTCGATGACTGATCGTATTCTTTCCGTCAAAAATAACATACCTTTTCATTAGCTTCCTTAAAACTGTACACGCTTATGAACAACTTTTGTTGACTTACAAATATTTGTAGTCCGGCCCCAATGCATATGACAAAACACAACAAATGGGATTCACACAGTTTACTATTTTTGACAAAACAAGTGCCTACTTTGAATCGTGAATATGTCTGAGTAAAAATTGATTCCTTTTACAGGACAACGTGGTTTACGGGTGCCGGACGCAAGGATCTCCGCCGGGAGAAGGGAGTGCGATCAAAAGAGCATTAAGGTTAGCAGCAAGACGTGAAGAAAAGAGCACTGCCATATTCTTGTCATCTCAAGGGACAACATTCAGATCTGTGTGGAGGCAAGAGATTACTACTAGGAGATTGGGTTTGGCATTAGGACTGGCCGTAGTAGGACAGACCCGAACTACAGAACGAAAGTGGAATTCACATGCCTCATGCGAGGTACGTAGGATCTCAATCTGACATGAATATTACTCTAATCTGAATTACTGCTTTATTGTGTGCCTGTAAAAAATCACAGTAGTTCGAAACTATAAGAGTTGACGATTCCCCATATGATATGACGTGGCCATATTCACAATCCCAACGACATAAATAGATTTTCTTGTGCCCAATAGAGAGGATCGATTCCATATGCGACGACAGGAAGCTGCGGCCGGCATGGGAAACCTAGAGCCGGAAGAGACGCGGGATTGGGCGGTGCTGCCGGTGGACCTCCTGTGCGACATCTTCCACCGAACACGACAAGCCGACATCCTCGGCGGCGCGGGGCTCGTGTGCACGTCGTGGCGTCGCGTCGCGGCCGACGAACCTACGCTGTGGCGGTGCATCGACCTCAGCTTCCAAAAGGGCGAGAACAAGTACGTCAACGAACGAGTCTACTTGGAACGGTTGGCAATGGGGCGTACCGCCGTGGACCGGAGCGCCGGCCGGTGCGAGTCATTCCGTGGCTTCGCTGATCGCCACCTCCTAGCCTACCTTGCTGCCAGGTATATATATTCAGCTGCATGCATGGCTCGCTCATCAGATCCAGAGTACGTGTATCTTCTCACAATCAATCTCATCTCGGCTGCATATATATATGTGCAATGCAGGGCACCGTCGCTAAGGATCCTCCACGTGACGTCGTTATGGTGCCTGCCCAAGGCGTTCGAAGACAGGGTGATCGGCAAGCTCCCGATGCTGGAGGAGCTCGTCATCTTTGGCGGCCGCCTCTTGCAGTCCAACCTCCGTGCGTTCCTCAAACACTGCCCCCGCCTCCAGCTGCTTGAAACCGGCAACCTCTGCTCCAGCGACACACAGCTGGGGTACAAGCTGTTGCGGATGTGCAGAAGCAAGATCAAAGTTTACAATCTACCGTGGACTATTTGCGCCCACTGCTACTCGTGGTCGTGCCGTATTGAGAAACGATTGCATGAGGAGAGAGGAGGAGGTGTTGACAAAAGCCACACCCTCTGTTCTGGAATAAACTAGCTTGGTTTTATATATCCAGAGTCAAATCTTTTCAAATGTGATCGAAAAATTTATAAAAATTAACAATATGAGAATGATATATCCAAGTGTCATATGTGGGTCTTTGTTTTTGTTTTTGGCAATTTGCCAAGTGTCATACGGGGTGTGATATATCCTCTGCGGCGCGGGGCTCGCGTGCACGGCGTGGCGTCGCGCCGCGGCTGAGGCTGATGAGCCATCGATGTGGCGGTGCATTGACGTGTACGAGGAGTCGTGGGCAATTCAAGACGAACCAAGGTACTGGAGAGGGCGGATGGCCATGGCGCGCGCCGCCGTCGACCGCAGCCGCGGCCAGTGCGAGTCCTTCCGCGGCCCCGGCCGCCGACCGGCACCTCCTTGCCTACCTCGCCGACAGGTACACGAGTACACGGCCCATCTGCTGCTTCTTGTTGCGCTCACATATCGATCAGATACGCTCGCTGATTACAATTGATTACCTCCGTGGTTGGCAACACGGAGATCCTGAAGATCAACATGTCGAAGACGGAGGGGCTTGTGCTGACGGGAGGCCCCCTCCTGCTTTCCACGCTGCACTCGCTCCTCCACCGTTGCCCCCGCCTCGAGCTGCTTGACGCTGGCCACTGCTTCTTGGACAACGAGACGACGCCCAGGCCGCTGTGGACTGAGTGCAAGATCAGGCAGAAGTACGGTTTCAAGCCGAAGCCGCGAAAGGCTGATATCTGCTCTTGTACCTGCTTTTGCATGACGTGCCAGTTGGAGGGGAGAGTAAGGTATCGTCGTCGACCCGTCAAAAAAGTATGGCATCACGACGGGACGGTATCATTCCCGACGTACTCAAGGTTCCGTACCTGTGAAAACTGTGGAAAACGTCTAAAGTAGTAACGGTTAGCTCTTTCATCTCCCTGGTCAGTCGCAACTGTTACATGCATGGCCAGTTAGTTAACCTATTAATCTACTTGAAATCCAAATAGAATCTAGCAGAGCCGCTTTAGTCTTTGTAGCTAATCTATAATATCTATATAAGGCAGACCCACTATCACTCACTAATGGTTCTAAAGCTCAATTCTGGTGAAGCCACGTCACTCACAAAATTAAGAGGAACTTGAGAACCATGACTGATTTCAAATTTATATAAGGTAAAAATAAAGTACTTTTATGATCTTAATAAACGAAATTTACCCTGCTTGGTGTACTTGGGCAACAAGCCCCTCCTCCCATGCGACACTGTCTGTCAGACGTGACGGTCAAGCCAGGTGTTGTTATAATTAGGAAACCAGTGTACCACACCTCCTCGATCGCAACCGCCTAGCTAGCTACATGCATGCTGATTCGACGCGCGCGCCATGTGTTTCCAGCCTCGCGTACCCTCTATCTCTTCCCGCGCGGCATCATGTAGCCGGAGCTGCTCCTCGATCCAAGTGCGCGCTCCGGCGGCCGCCCTCTCCATGTCTGCCACTCTTTCTTCGCCGCGCATATGTGCTTGTACTCTCGCGGACTTAGTTGGGCAGTTCGATCGCCCTGCGTGCACCCACCGGTGTTCGCCGCCGCGTACGCGGGTCTACTTGACGCTGCTCGGCTCGCGTCCGCGTGTGGTGTTAGCAGCAGGTAGAAGGGAAGAGGGATTTGGCTTGAGGAGGAAGAAGAAGGAGTTGGGGACGGAGAGATATATTGTATTCGAACAATAGTTGTTACACAATGATTGATGTTCCGCTCTCAGCGCTCTCTAGCTTATATAGCTATGACTCACTCATGGACCCATTCTGGGCCAGAAGTCCTGATGCTGGGCTTCTGAGCTCTTTTCCCGCGTTGTGCCTCTTGACGGAAATCTTCCTTGGCGCTCACGCTGGGTGTCGGACCCGATATAGTAACAGGTCTAACATTCCCTCCCTCTTTACAACCTGCAGCTTGCCCCCAAGCAGATGCACGAGGAAAACATTGCTTCAAGTAGTCAGTGTCTTCCCATGTTGACAGCTCTTCCGACATGCCCGACCACTTGACAAGCACCTGACGGACAGAAGATGAGCCGCGAGGTACCACTCGCTCCTGCAGAAAAGGTTCCGGGACCTGATGCATCACGATGTCAGAAGGTAAAGATGAACTGACAGCAGTCTTGACTCCAATGGCTTGTTTCAGTTGCGAAACATGGAACACGGGATGCAAAGAAGATGACGAAGGAAGCTTGAGTTCATAGGCAGCAGCTCCTACACGAGAGATGATCTCATAGGGTCCAAAGAACTTAAAAGCCAACTTCTGGTTAGAGCGAGGAGCGAGAGAGGACTGAACATAGGGTTGCAACTTAAGGAACACCATGTCGCCCACCTCAAAGTTTCGGTCAGAGCGCTTCTTATCAGCTTGAGTCTTCATACGAGCTTGAGCTCGGAGCAAGTGTTGACGGATAAGATCAGTCATGAGAGAGCGTTCAGAGAGCCATGTGTTGAGGTCAGGGTGAGAAACACTTGTGGCAGAATCCACACCCAGGTGAGATGGAGCATAACCATATAAAGCCTCAAATGGAGAACGACCCAGAGCAGAATGAAAACTACAGTTGTACCAGTACTCAGTGAGAGATAGCCACTGGTTCCATTTTTTGGGACAGGCATGCACAAAGCAGTGCAAGAACGTTTCCAAACACTGGTTGACGTGCTCTGTCTGCCCGTCAGTCTGCGGGTGATAAGCAGAACTCATGCGCAACTCTACTTTAGCCAAGTCGAACAGTTCTTGCCACAACTTACTTGTGAACACAGGATCTCTGTCTGAAATTATAGCTTTTGGAAGGCCATGGAGTTTATAGACATGATCCATGAAAGCTCTTGCCACTGAAGATGCAGAGAATGGATGGTGTAAGGGCACAAAGTGAGAGTACTTAGTGAACTTGTCCACTATTACCATTATGCAATTAGCTTGAGAAGAAACAGGAAGACCATTAATAAAGTCCATTGATATTGTCTTCCAAGCGCCCTCAGGTACTGGTAGCGGCTGAAGCAAACCTGGGTTCTTGGACCTGTCAGGCTTGGCCTGCTGACATGTCATGCAGGACTGAACATGAGCAGTAACAGAGGACTTAAGACCTTGCCAAGAGAAAAGTTGCTTCACACGTCGAAGGGTGACAGGAATACCAGAGTGCCCACCTACAGCACTGTCATGTAGAGCTGAAATGATATTGGTATGTAAGGTAGGATCATTACCAATCCACAACCTGTTCTTGTACCTGATAAGGCCCTGTTGGAGAGTGTAGTTAGGCAAGGATGAAGCATTAACAGAAAGAGCTTGCAGTAACTTTTGAGCTTTAGGATCATCATTGTAACTAGCAACAATGTCTGCAAGCCACAAGGGTGTAGAAGCAGAGATAGCCAATACTTCAGAGCCAGGAGCAGGTCTTCTTGACAATGCATCAGCAGCACTGTTTTCTGAGCCCTGTTTGTAAATGACTTTATACTGGAGACCAAGCAGCTTGGTGAACACTTTCTGCTGCCAAGCAGTGTTCAACCTCTGGTCAGTCAAATGACAAAGACTTCTTTGGTCTGTTTTGATGAGGAATTCACCATATTGCAGATAGGAACGCCACTGCTCAACAGCCATCAAAATTGCAAGATACTCCTTCTCATAGGTTGATAGACCAAGATTCTTAGGGCTAAGATATTTGCTTATAAAAGCAAGAGGATGGCCATCTTGCATTAGTACAGCTCCCACACCAGTTCCACATGCATCAGTTTCAATGCAGAAGGGCTTGGAGAAATCAGGAAGAGCAAGCACAGGTGCAGAACTGAGGGCCTCTTTCAAAGCCTGGAATGCAGTTTCCTGAGGTTGAGACCAAATAAACAATGCATGTTTTTTCAGAAGTTCATACAAGGGTTTGGCAATAACACCATAATTCTTCACAAAACGTCGGTAGTAGCCAGCTAAGCCCAGGAAGCTCCTCAATTCCTTGACATTAGAAGGCACAGGCCACTGAGCAATAGCAGAGATTTTCTCAGGGTCAGTTGCTAACCCATCAGCACTAATGACATGGCCTAAATAGGATAACTGTTGTTTGGCAAAGGAACATTTGGAGAGTTTCACTTTCCATTGATCCTTCTGGAGAAGTAGCAGTACCTGTCTTAAGTTCTCCAAATGTTCTTCATATGTGGAACTGTAGACCAAAATATCATCAAAGAAAATAATGACACACTTTCTCAAAAGAGGTTTCAGAGTAGCATTCATTGCTCCTTGAAAAGTTGCAGGAGCTCCAGACAACCCAAATGCCAGAACCTTGAACTCATAGTGGCCTTCATGAGTAGAGAAAGCAGTTTTAAACTCTTCACCCAACTGCAGTCTTATTTGATGGAATCCAGCTCTCAAATCAAGGCTGGTAAACCATTTAGTCTTTGCTAACTCATTAAAGATCTCTTCTAGCAGAGGTATAGGAAACTGTGACTTGATGGTAAGAGCATTAAGGTGTCTGAAATCGACACAAAATCTCCAAGTCAGGTCCTTCTTCTTAACTAGCAGAACAGGAGATGAAAAAGGACTCTTGCTGTGCTGGATGATACTACTTTCAAGCATCTCCTGCACTTGCTTTTCAATTTCTGATTTCAACTTAGGGGGATATCTGTAGGATCTTATATTAACTGGGGTGGCACCAGGAACCAGTGGAATGGCATGATCACATGCCCTGCTTGGTGGCATCTCAATAGGCTTGTCAAATACTTCAGCAAATTCAATCAAAAGCTGCTGAATGTCGACAGGTAATTCCTGCAGAATGTGAGATTCTTTATCTGAAGGTTCCTGCTCTACAAAACAAACTTGCACCACGGTGTCAGAAGGAAGCTCAGGCAACATTCCCTGCAGCAGAGCTGTAGAACCATTATATGGGATAGACATCCATTTATGTTTCCAATGTACTTCCATGGGGCTATGGGCCTCCAGCCAGTCCACACCAACAATAAGATCATAGCAGTGCATTGGAATGATTTTGAGGGAAGACTGAAATAATAAGTCCCCAATTTGCCAAGATGCAGCAGGATTTTCAGAAGTACAAGAAAGTGTACTACCATTGGCCACAGCTACTGTTATTGAAGAAGACATGGATGAAATACCAGATAGCCCTTTGGCGACAGCAGAGCTCAAGAAAGAATGTGTACTTCCAGAGTCAATTAAGATCATCAGTTCCTTCCCTTGGATGGAGCCCCAAAGCCTCAATGTCCTGGGAGCTTCTGAACCATTAACAGCGGCCTTGGACAGGACCATGAAAAGCTGGTTGTCAACATTTGCGGTAGGAGAATCAGAGGACACTTCATCAGTATCAAGAAGAGCCCACAATTCTTCAACTACATGCAGTTGGACTGAAGGAGCACATTTATGTCCACGAACCCACTTTTCAGCAAACAATTTGCATAAGCCCTTTGCCATTCTGTACCTGCGAAGAGCTTCCAACTTGTCACCAGCAGTTTTGGCTGTAGCAGCTTCAGATACCCTCTTGTCATCAGAAGTGGATGGCTTATCAATACGCGGGGGTGGAAGCAGAGGATGAGGTCCCTTGGGTGCAGTCTTGTACGTATTGGGTAATTCATATTTGGTCTTGGCAGGATCAGTGCTCATATTGCCAGTGTACTGAGTAGCAGACACCTCTTCCTGCAAGAGCGCAAGCGAAACAGCAGTATCCAGATCCTTTGGGCGTTGTACAGCAATAAGAGACCTAACATCGGAATGCAACCCATCCACAAAACGCATAGTGAAATAAACAGGATCCGTGACTGAAGCGTAAGCATGGAGTTGATCCACCAGTTCAAAGAACTGATCCACATACTCAGTCACGGTACCAGTCTGTCTGATGTGGAACAGCTGGCGAATAAGTGCTTCATGTTGGTCACGACCAAAACGTTCTAGCACTAGTGCACAGAATTGAAGCCAAGTAAGAGTAGGAATTCGTTTTTCTATGGACTGAAGCCATCTAGCAGCAACGCCAGTGAAATGCATCGAGGCGACACGAACCCAATACGACTTGTGCACATCAAACATCTCAAAGTAGTTCTCACTACGGGTCTGCCACAACTTAGGGTGGTCACCATCGAATTGGGGAAAATTCATTTTAGGAAGCTTAGAAGTGGAGTTGTGGCGGAACTCGCGCGGACTAGCTGGAGCTTCAGGAGGAGATCCAAACAGAGAAGTGAATCGAGAGGTTTCAGTTTCGGGCATACCATTGTGCGGGAGGTGGGTTTGGGCGAATACACGTCCAAAGCCAGTCTCCCGACGGTCAGTGTCGACGCGGTGCCCATCAGGGCCATCAGCTTGGAACCCGGATGCCGAGGGAGCTTGGCGCGCGGGAGCTGATGCCGGAACGCCGAGGATGCTGGGCTTGGAGTGGTTCTGCTCCAGCATCTCGCGCTCCAACTTGGTGGAGACCTTGGAGATCTCGGCGCGGATGGAGTCGACCGAGGACTTGATCTCAACGACGGAGTTCTCCACGCGTGGCCGCCACGATTCGAAGGCTGCTGCGGCGGACTCGAGCGCTGCCACCCGCGTAGTCGCCGCGGCCTCGAAGCAGGTGATCCGCTCAGCAGTCGCCGACTCGAACGCTTCCATGTAGGTCGACACCGAGGAGTCGATCTCCGCCTTGACCGCGTCGGAGTCAAACGCCGAAATGACGGGATGCGCCGCTGCCTCGAGCGCGCCGACACGCGTCTCCCACTTCTCGTCCTGGGCGGAGAAGCGCTTGTCGAGCTCGGAGAGGAAGGCCTTGGTCTGCGCATCTAGCGCCAGCTTCAGGTTGGGGTCGATTGCGCCCGCCATCTTCGCACGCCTGGTGTAGTGGTGGTGCGCAGCCTCCAGATCCAAGGAACGAAGACGTCTGATACCAGATTGTTAGCAGCAGGTAGAAGGGAAGAGGGATTTGGCTTGAGGAGGAAGAAGAAGGAGTTGGGGACGGAGAGATATATTGTATTCGAACAATAGTTGTTACACAATGATTGATGTTCCGCTCTCAGCGCTCTCTAGCTTATATAGCTACGACTCACTCATGGACCCATTCTGGGCCGGAAGTCCTGATGCTGGGCTTCCGAGCACTTTTCCCGCGTTGTGCCTCTTGACGGAAATCTTCCTTGGCGCTCACGCTGGGTGTCGGACCCGATACAGTAACAGGTCTAACATGTGGGGAGCCCAGTCTCCATTCATCAGGCTCATGCAGTGGCCGCAAGTCTGCCTTCGTGCTGCGCCATGCCCGTCCACACCGCGCCAGCAAGCGTCCAACACATGCACAAGCCAGTAGCAGGCTAGCTAGCAGCATTGATCACGTGAACGGTGAACCTCAGTACCATGTCCAGCAACCAGAGCACATGCACGAACTCGATACTTTGACGATCTACGCCGACGCTCGTCTTCCCTCTTGCGTGCACGAATTAGATATTTCAGCTCGTGACGGACACTTATAGCATGGACAAACTTGGCGCGTCTCGCTGGAGTTGGAGACGAGAGGCCGGGGACGAAGACCTCGCCAACCACAACCTATAGAAGGCACCACTGAAGCCGTCAAAGCCCGACGCCCTCATGCTGATCCCAACGTCACTTGCCAGTTAAAGCCCATGCATGCATGGCGTTGAAACCAGGAGCCATGTGACATGGCGATTGCACTAGCTAGGGCATGCGTACATGCATACATGCATGGGTGCCATGTACTAGCTTATACATTCTACTATTACACGAAGCTACAAGCCAAGCAATCTTCCAAGCACGGTAGAGCTGTTGAATAATGTTCTCCAGAGCCTGTGCGCATCTCTGTTGATCTCTCCTCTTCCCCGACGATGACGCTGTAAGTCACCGCATCGGGCAAGCCAAGCATCCTATGCATGATCTCTACTACAACAACCACACCATGGCGTACATTACCGACAAGGCCATGGATGACGCCGACGCCATCTTCTACGCCACCATCAAAGGCGGATCCAGCTAAATGAGTCATTGGTGTCACTTCTAAAGAATTTTTCTGTATGTTATGAAATCAACACTGATTAAACTATCATTCTAGTGAAGGTTAGCAAAGTTCTTGCTCTCAAGGTGAATTTGAGCTCAATTTTGAATTTGAAGTTTCTATGTTTTTCATCCAATTTGTCCAAATTCTCTTGATTTGAGGTGTTCGATTTGGTTTGAATTTAAGTATATGGGATCTTATATCATAGATTTGTATCACCTAGAAGACCACACCGCTCTCCTCCTCCCTCCCCGAAGACCATGCCGCTCTCCTCCTCTGTCCCTGACGATCGCCACCGCGCCGCGCCTCCTTCGTCCCCAACGACCCCCGCTGCGCCGCGCCTCCTCCGTCCCCGACGACCACGGCCACGCTGCTTCTCCCTCCCCGACGACCGTCGTCGCGCCGCTCCTCCTCCCTCCACATCGTCTGCCGCAGCGCCGCTCCTCCTCCCTCTCCGACGATCGCGCCGACGCCACTCCTCCTCGCTCCCGACGACTGCCGCCCACCCTGGCCGTCCGCGAACTCGAGCACGTGCATCTGCATCTCCTCCTTCCTTGCATCTAGGCGCGCCCCCTCTGTCCTCTTCCTCTCTGGTGCTCTAATCCCCTAATGCTCTTCTGCTGCTTTGTTCCCCTAATGCTTGTGCTGTTCACCTCAGATTTGTTGGCTCATGAGAGATTACAGAATTCCTACTGCGTATGGCTGATTTGTTGCTCAGTCAACCTGGCGTCTGATGCACAAGTATTCCAAAGAAATACAAATTCTTCACTTTTATATGGTTTTACACGGTTTTACACCAGGCATTAGTGTGATATACATGACTGCATAATTTTGCATCAGTAAATTGTTGTAAACTACTGTCAACATGACTACTTGCTGAACTGCATTATCAAAAAATGGTTTTGGGCCGCCCCTACAGCCCGTTTTTGTTATAACACGTGTTACTTATGATGATCACATGGGTAGTCCTCATTTCGTTTTATGTCAACTAATCTACTAAGTTTGCTATTACATTTTCACTATTTTTCTCAGTTTCTATAGGTGTACATGCAATACTCCAACTAGAATTTTATTGATGACATCAGAACAAAAACCCGTAGTGATAAAAAAAAACACACACACAAAAACTCTAATCGTCCTAACGTCATCTCTTAGAAATGGAATGTAAGACAACTCAAATGGTCAATTTTCAGCATTCATGGTAGGTTGGATTCAGAACGAAATGCCCAACAGCCATAGGATTTCATTCATTTATTATATGCGCTCTTCATAAGCAAAAAAAGAAACTCGGTTGATCAAAATGTCGTTATATAGCTAAATAAATAGAGAGGAAAATTTAGAGAGTGTGTAGAGAGAGAGAGAGAGAGAGAGAGAGAGAGAGAGAGAGAGAGAGAGAGAGAGAGAGAGAGAGGAATCATGCAATGTGCCTACCTCCTTTGCCTATGTGGGGTTTCTTTCATTATGATAAGAGGTGGTAAATAGCACAACTTCAAATTGGAGATATTTTTATGTGCTTATGGGCAAGAGTAATAAACAGTACTATGAATTTTCTAGCATATTCTAAATCTATGAGATATTTTTAGGTGCCTATCGAGCAGAAGAAATTGATATAATTGTAAATTTTCTATTACAACAAGCCCATCATGGACCGTGTTCTCATGCTAGACTCTCAAGGGGCTAGGCTGCTATGGTCTTTTCAAAACAGTATATAACATTTGAACATGTTTATAAAATTCTTATCATCCAATTATGTTCATATTCGTTTCTGTAGTCGTTTTCACTCTGATTAGAACTATTTATCCAAGAAGCTAGCACAATAATCCATGATTGTGTATCTTCTGCTAATTTTCATCCGCATAACCTAAATGCTTAGGAATGCCATAAAGAGATATGATGATGAGTAATATTTTGGATATACCTGAACATAGAAATAACATTTTGACCTACATCAAATTGCTAACGAACATTGTTGAATGCTTCTATATTTTATTTTAATTGTCAAAATATCGTCCCAACTGTTGATCGCTTGTGACTGTCTACTCCATATCACTACAAGAGGACGGAATTTTCATGTGTGCCTCAAACCCTCACGAAAATAGGAAAAACTGCCACGCAAAATCCCACGCGAAATTGGCGCCAGGGAAATTACAATTTCGTGGCGGCCGGCTCCCACGAAACTTTTTCGCGACGGGAATTCGTGACGGTGGCTCTCATGAAATATATGGGTTGTCAGATTTTTGAAGGAGTTGTCGTGACGGCTCTCACGAAAATATGCATTTATCGTGAGGGTTCTTCTAGCCACTCACGAAAATAGGCCACACACACACGAGAATTCAGTTCTGTTGTAGTGATATTGTGGTGCCACTCACGGCCAGGTGTCCTCTGTGACTGCAGCCTCGGGCCACCGTGCACGAGTCTCGACAGGCGCCATAGATCATAGATGGACCGGTGCAGTATTTCAATACGGTTAATAGTAAGCAGTAGAAAAATCTTGCATACGCTCTCTGCCTGGAGGCATTCTTCTTGAGCAAACCAAAACCGATGTTTTTTTTTTTCTATTTTGATGTTCCTTCATCAGAAAACGACGTTGCAATGCGCCTGCTAGCCAATTCGTGGCTTTCGCCGTAGCGCAGCCGTGACAGAGCTGCCAACACACGAGAAGAACAACATCCGGCTCGCGGACGATCACATGCATCTCCAGTGCAGCCATGTTGCGGGACCGGCCGCGACCACAGCACCCCACCCCGCGCGCTTTCCTTCCTGCGGTGTCCTCCTCTAGCTCCCCCGCGTGCGCGACGCCATGAATGGTACGCTACGGTCCTCCCTCCCATCGAATGCATCTGACATCGACTGCCATCAATGCGACAGCCAGCCGAGGTGTACATCGCGTTCACGTCGATCGGAGGTTCCCAGTGCACGACAACAGACGCCGGATGCCATCGATCGCAGCGCCCCGGTTTCACACGCACCGCCGTGTCATACGCGGCTGCTGCAGCGCCCCGCGCGCGTTCCGTGACCGTGCACGCTATATATCCTTGTCTACTCTCCGGCGTCAGCGCTCCACTCCTTGTTCATCTCCTTGGGCATCCCGCGCGCGTTCGAGGAGACAACCTTCTCCTCGGCCGCTCGCTCCCTCCCTTGATGCTCGACAGTGCGTCTATCTCCTTCGCCGACCTTGTTGTATATATGTACACCAGCAGTCGCAGGAGGGCGCTTCATGTTCTGCAAATAAGCTGTGTGTCTCTCCCTTTGTATAAGCATAATCGGAGGAGTCGATTATTGATTATCTTCGTCAAGGGTTTATAGAGGCGCGATCAACATTATCTGGACTTTTGCACTCGTGCAGGTTCCATTTTTGCTGCACACAACAAGTTGTGCAGCGGCGCATCATGACGTCTTGACCCTTTTTCACACGTCATGTAGCTACAGAGTAGGAAATGAAATTTGGAGAGCAACTACGCCATAGGCACCTGATAATAGCGAGTCCATTGAGCAAAGTTATCTTGTCCTAATCCGAAGAATCATCATGCGCTGGAATCTAAATGTACCTCCATACGAAAAGTGCGCTCACTGTACGTAAAACATATGTATCACCACTCGCAAAAAAGAAAAGAAGCGCATACACCACGTTTTACACAGTGATCTGGTCTCCGGAGCACCATATCGTTTGTTCAGTACATGCGTGAAACCTCCGCATTGTAATTAATCACCGATGCAGTGTTAGAGCCAATGCAGCTTGCAACGATCGCGACAATCAGCAGTCAGACGCGACCCCGTTTCTGGATTGCACGTGCAGGGCGAGGCCCGGTTAATTAGGAGTCGCACTTTTAACTTGCAACCACCTCGTAGTATTAACTACTTATTTGGTAATTGCTTGGCAGGGTTTTGGGTACTAATCTTAAAAGAAAACTGTTAGTGGATGCATCTGCTTTATGTTGGGTACTTTGGCTAAGTAGGAATGATATGGTATTTGATAAATCTCCAATCAAAACTTATATGAAGGTATTGTACCGAGGAACATATTGGCTTTGGTTCTGGGCGCAGCTGCAAAGGCATGCAGAGAACAAAGACATGCTGAGGATGGCGTGTCAAACTCTGGAGGTCTTAGTCATGCAAATTTTCGCGAACTATGGATGGAGGTTTAGCAATAGGATCGGTCCTTAATAAGCATCTCTGTTCAAACTATGTGGTGTCATTTTTACTTTTTGTTCGTGATTTGTGGTAGAGGGACGTGCTGCTAAGAGTTGTAATCAGCCGTAGTCTCATGTGAGGTCACGGCCGGGAACCACTTTTTTCCTATTATCTAAAAAAACAATTAGAAGTCGCGTCGGAGATTGGAGTGGAGTCGTAGGCTTCATGTGCATGGGGCACATGCCCCATGGTACAAAACAATTTTCTATCGGTTATAGTATATATTTAACTGAATGTTACTTAAAATAAGTGTACTTTAATTTGAATGTGAGATGCCAAAGACTTTTACTTTTTAACTTTGCCACTGGTCGTACCCTTGAGGATTGATCATGTGTTGTGTCCTAAATCCTTCCCGAGGAGCGGCGCAGATGGAAGGGCACTCATCGCGACAATGCAAGACCTGAATCACGAACAAGACTGAATTCATCGGAAGAAAACAACTATCCAACACTTTTATCGCCAAAAATTCATGTTTCTGAGAAAATTGCCACCACCGCCATTATGAAAATATTATCTCAGAATACCATTATGCATGCGTATAAATTATTCACCACTGCCATTATTGATGGCCCAAACTTTCCCTTACATTTGTTTATAAAGTACCAGCATTATAATAATTCAAACAGAAATGTCCCACAAATGTTTCTAAATTATTCGCTCACATTTCACCTACATTAATTTGGATTATTGAGTCACTCAAATGCACAGACAACCCTGTTAGTTCCGAGCATTCGGCAATATATTTTGATGCCCAATCGGCTTTAAAACTTTTGAATTGTCACGCATCCACGCGGCCCTGCTACTATTGGATCGAACTTGTAAGCAAAGAAAACAGAAATACACGAAGATGAAGTTGCATGAATCATGATTGATCATTGCACTAAACAAACGGATGGACAAAGTTTACCTGACGATCTCTAATATATAGAAGCAAGCGCAGCATACTCCGAAATTGCAAAGTACTTGAATAGTTTCAGAATGACTAACTTCCGGGCGTTAATACTGTGCATAAAACCTTAATACATGGCTCTATGTTCCCATTTTCTCCCTCAGCTCAGCAAGAATTGATGGGAACTTTTGAGCCATCTGAATATAACCATCAGTCAGCACAACCTTCTTGAAGTTTTTCTCGTCCGTAAAGAAGGCAATGCACTTCCTATTCAGCTCCGGGCAGTTGTACGTTTCGGCGCAGGAGAGAGTAGCAACAATTGTATCCACCGTCACATTCTCCCACAGCTTGGTAGCGCACATAAGCTTCAGGCGATCCAACGCGTACCGGTCAGCCACGGCAAGCAGGTCTTCAAACACCTCGTTTGGAGAGTCGCCGAGCTCGTCGTCTCCGGGCAAGGCATCCGTGTACATGAATCGGAGCATGACTTTGAATGTGGCTGCCGCTATGGCATGCAAGGTGATGGATGGCATTTTGGCGTCCGCCATGGAGCCCAAGAGCTCAGCTTTGAAAACCGGCGAGCGGGACGCTAAGATAGTCCGGTGAGCAGGGAACGTGTCGCCATCGACGACGAACGAAACATCTGAACCCTCGGGGGAATCCAGAAGTTTGCCGAGATGGCTCCCAATGTCGGAGGGCGGAACACATAGTGGATTGTTGTCCATGGGTTCAGGCTCGATTATGACCCCACACGTGATGGTGACTACGCCATTCCACACGAACGACCCGAGATCACTTCGTTTCGCAAATCGTGGCCACCCAAAGCAATTGCTGCGGTTGCCATCGGGTGGGTAAATCTGTGATTCCCTCTCATGGGACGAAGATGCCTGGCCGTTCCTGTCCACTACGAAGGCATGGAGGATAGCTTTTACGTTGTTGGAATCGCTCACGAGTTTAAGGAGGATCGAGACGTATTCGCCATCGTCCTCTGTATACCCTCGTGGATAGAAATCAATCCTCCAGAGGTGACCCGCGGCGGAGATCTCCTGAGAGCTGACGGACGACGGCCCGACGGCGAGCTTCTTCCGCTCCGGATGCTCGAGTTCGAACTGGGTGTAACAAGAGCCGTACATGCCGGCGATCAGATGTGAAGGGGATAATTGATTTGACACCATCCATAAGGGGTGGAGTCCAGGAAACAACGTTAGTAAAGATAGAGTCCTTCAAACACCATTAGTAAGGATGATTGTCTCTAGATAAAGTTCTCCAAACACCACTAATAAAAAAAATAAAAATGACAGAAAAGGAGAAGAGTGTTGGCGGGTGTTAAAAAAGATAATTACTAGTGGTGTTGGAGGACTCCATCTTTACTAATGTTGTTTCATGGACTCCACATGGTGTCAAACCAATTACCCCGATGTGGGCAGATGAGAAATTGCTCTGAGTCGGCGGGCCTGTAGGCTTACATATGGAATGAGCACATCGGGTGTGATCCGTTTATAAGGGAATCCCGTACAACCGAAAAAACAGATCATCTCCTATAATCTCAAGATGCATGACGGGAAATATTCTAGCTCCTTGATCGTCGGACTCCTCGCGGTGATCTTTCGGGCGACCGTGGAACGCAACGCAAGGCACGCATGATATAAACGTGCATGCGTGTCGTGTACTCGTGTACAAGAAGCTGTACGACTGCTTCCAGTGCAAGTTAGCTTTGCCTTGGCACCGTGGGGAAGACACGACCCCGGCCCGTACATACTTTTTTTTTTTTGCGAGTGAACGACCCCGTACATACAAAGCACAAGCGTACATGACTGCAGCCTACTCAACATGCATGGGTGCCGCCTGCCTCTATATGCACACGGTACACCAGCAATTTATGTATGGAAACCTGGTCCTTTCGTCCAAACAATATCCGTGCATGCATGCCCAATAAACTGAGTTTATAAGAGCAGAAAAGATCGCAAATAGTTTTTCTTTTTTGTGACTAAAAGATCGCAAATAGTTGGACTCGATCATCACGCGTGCAATCATGCATACAGATTGGAAATTTCTTTCATATACAAACCTCCAAATCATGAGCAATAATTAATCACGATTGCAGAAACTTTCCATTTTCATTATGTTGTACAAAACCCCGTCAAATAACGTGGCTCAGGTTCAGCCGTTTAGGGCTCTCCGGAGCATTAGTAGTCAGCCCAGGACAACAACTCCTCCCAGACAAAAACTCGGCCAATCAGCAATTGGCGGCGCAGGGCGAGCTTGGCAGCCGGAGGGGTACGTTCCTGCGCTCAAGCTACCCCAGGTAAACGCAGGTTACGCAGCACATGGTTTCCCTTTGCTGGTCCTCTCCTTTTGGTTTAATTATTTCTTTTTCATCCCATTTTGATACATAAAACCCAAGATTTTGATGTTGAATATACCTACATATGTTGGAAGATTTCGCAATTGTTGGTATCACCTAACCCTTATCTCTCACGGTTGTTTATCACACACGCATACACAACGGTCGTCAGGCCATCCTGTGGTAGGGCGCCGCGCTGCTGAACATCGCCTGATGCTGCGGCCCAGAATTGATTTTGTTTATTTCTGAACTGTTCTTTTGTGTGTGTGTGCGCACACGCGTGCGCGTGCGTGCTCAGAATTGGATTTTTTGATGAAACGGCTCAGAATTGAATTGATACCATCATACTACGTGGACTGCTTGTTCCGTTCCTGCATTCATGTCCTCAAGCTGCCTCTCAGGAACATGGTTACGCGTTAAACGAGATCAAGTTAAGATGATTTATTTTCTTCTTCTTTAGCAGAGGGGTATAGTTGACATAGGGAACATGGCGGTTGAATGGTGGTTAGCAGCACTCGTGACGCCTCAGTGTTCTCTCCTTGCTGAAATTTGTGTGTTCTCCAGGGAATTAGTTGTTTCTATGATCGTAACATTGTTGAGGAGCTCACATGGGGGATAAAAAATGTCGTCCATGAGTTTATTCCTGAAGAAAAGAACACTGTTACAATGGAGTATTGTCTCCCACTAAGCAAAGGGTTGCAGAAGTGCTTGAAACATTATTGTATCATTTTGTCACCTATAATGGTGGGGGAAAAGTCCATTTTACTCCCCTGAACAATTCACTTTGTCTGTTTCACCCCCTAAACAAAATAGTGGCTCACTTTACTCCCTCAAACAATTTCATTCGGTGCAATGTACACCTTATTAAAGTTTTTTTATTTTGTTTCTCATTCTTCAAGTAGAATTTGAAGCTCAAATTTTGCGTGATGTTAGTTGCCACAATAACCTATGTTAAAATATTTTTAAAATATTTTTTGATATCATATTTATGCATATGACATTAATTTCTTTTGAACTATGTAAATAATATCAAAATAATATGGCGTATTTTTTTAATATAGGTTTTTGTGTGAGTTACCATAATGCAAAATTTGAGCTTCAAATTTCACTTGCAAGCTGAGATACAAAAAAGACAAACTTAAAAAAGGTGTACATTGCACCAAATAGAATTGTTTATGGGGTAAAATGAGCCATCATTTTGTTTAGGGGGTAAAATAGACAAAGTGGATTATTTGGGGGAGTAAAATGGACTTTTTCCTGGTGGGGTAATACTTCATGACTATGGTCTAACTTTTCCTTCCTCAACCATTATTCAACTAAGTAAATGAGATGTGTGGCTTGAAGTAATTAATACACTATGCAAGTAGAGTGCCAATTATTAGTTTTTTGTTTTCGGAGAAAACCAGTCGTTGAGTTATTGAATTCTTACGTGTTCATTTCAGCTTACTCCATTCCAGGTTTATAATAGGTTGGGTGCCCATCTTAATTAATTTTTCTATTCTATTAATTTCAGCTTACTAAAGATTTCATATCCAAACTCGGCTTCTTGCATCATCTTGACACGTCTCTAGATAAAGTTCCTAAGATGTTGAGAGAGTCATATGACAAGTATGTTTCTGACATTGGGAAGATTATTAAGGACGATTTAATGTATGCCAAAGTCCTTTCAGTGATACTTGTCCCGGAGTGGGTGTCTAAGTATAACTTCTCCGAGGTAGATGAATCTCTCAATACTTTGAAAACGTTCAATAAACTTATCATTCACTCATGTCGTGCCTGTTTTTAAATTTACAGATGTTTCGAAATAGCATTACTGGTGCAAGAAGCACAAACATCGGCAGCGGAGTATGGAGAGAAAAAGCTTACCCTGAATGCTAGGAGAATCATAATGGGAGGTCTTGGTCATCTATCGGCTGTCCCTGAACATAGAGATAAAGTTCTGACTTGTGTCAAGCGTATGGAAGCAAAACTCCTTAAAATAGATAGAGATGCTTAGTTAAGATACACATGGATTCTCCACTAAGTTGAATTATGCCATTTTCATTTTATTTTGTGAAATGCATGGGTTTTCTATCGGAAGCTTTTGTGTGTGTGCGCGCGCGCCCCCACGCTAGACCAGTGAGTGAGTGAGAGAGAGAGAGAGAGAGAGAGAGAGAGCAGTTTGAATTGTGTATGAACAAAGGAAACAAAAAAGGTATTTCAGACAGATTTGTTGGCCCAAAGCCGAGGACTGGCTCCTCGAGTTCCTCCTACTCCATGAACTGCCGACACCACACTTCAGACCAGAATACCCGATCGACTCGTTCAGTATTTAAAAAAGAGTAATCAGTTTGGCTTGATCGGTTCAGCTGGAACACCAAGTTCCAAGTGAGAGAGTCTGTACAACAACTAGCAGTAGAAGTAGCGGGTCCTATGATCTATTCTAGACATGAGCATGGGTTCGGATCAGGATCTAGGAGAAAGGGATGAGGGGATGCATACCTTCGTGTGTAGCAGCGGGAGCAGGTGCAGCCATGGCAACGACGGGCGGCGGCGGTGAGGCGGCGACGGGCGTCGGTGTCGTGGCAGACGAGCGGCCCCGGGTGAAGTTCCTGAATCCCTCGGGCCTGTAGCGGCACTGGCCGGGGACGCCCGGACCATACGACGACGACGTGGTGGCGGCGGTGAGTCTTCCCGTTGCCTCAGCGCTTTTTGTGGATCGGATTAGGGTTGGTGTCGGTGGGTGCGGAGCTCTCCGATGAACCTCGTATCGAGAGCCGCCAGACCCCACCTCTTTATATAGCGCTGGCAACAGGGGCTCACCAACCAGGGTTGGGTTGGGCGCCCCCGATCAGGGCGCAGATCAAGGCCCCTTAAGCCTTTGGGCTTTTAGGCTTAGGAGATCAATCTAACAATCTCCCCCTTGATCTTATCTTTTGTCTTTTCCTTTTCTTTTTCTTTTTCACTTGTCTCGTCGTAGATTAATGCATCGAGCATGTCTCATCGTCACGGTCATATCTCGCCGATAGAATCAACAGCTACAATACACGCCTCCATTCTGAAACAGTTCTTTATTTTTTTTGGCCTTCTTAGTCCAGAGATCATAGGCTGTCCCTTAACCCCATGCCGGCTACGTGTTCCTTGAACACGCTGCGTGGTAAGCTTTTCGTTAGCGGATCCGCGAGCATTTTCTCTGTACGTATGTGCTCGAGACTTATGACTTGATCTCGAACTTTATCTTTCACAACATAGAACTTTATGTCAATGTGTTTGGCAGCAGCACTTGACTTGTTGTCGTGAGCATACGTTACTGCGGGTTCATTATCGCATTACATCTTTAGTGGTCTAGAGATGTCGTCAACCACTCTCAATCCGGGTACAAATTTCTTTAGCCAGTTCAGCTGCCCTTCGGCCTCAAAACATGCAACAAACTCGGCATACATTGTGGATGCTGCAGTGACGGTTTGTTTGCAACTTTTCTATGATATGGCTCCTCCCGCGAGAGTAAACACATATCCCGACGTCGATTTTTCGTTATCTCCCGCAAAATCAGCATCTGCATATGCCATTATTTGCAGAGAATCTGTTCTTCTGTATGTCAACATGAGGCCTTTTGTTCCTTGCAAATAGCGTAGAACTTTCTTTATCAATTTCCAATGTTCTAGTCTTGGATTACTCTGGAATCTGCCAAGCAATCCGGTAACAAAAGCAATGTCAGGGCGTGTGCACACTTGTGCATACTGTAAGCTTCCGACAGCTAAAGCATATGGTACCGATTTCATTTGATCTTTTTCATATTGATTCTTTGGACATTGAAAGTCCCCATATCTATCGCCCTTGACTATAGGAGCAGGTGAGGCACTGCATCTGTGCATATTGTATTTCTTCAGGACCTTTTCTATGTATGTCTTTTGTGATAGTCTTAATACCCCCTTTGATCTGTCTCGATGAATTTTAATTCCTAAGACGAATTTCGCTTCACCAAGATCTTTCATTTCAAATTGTGAGGACAAGAATTTCTTTGTTTCCAATAGTAGACTGACGTCACTGCTTGCAAGCAGGATATCATCCACATACAAGATTAGGAAGATATACTTTCCATTCTTGAACTTTACATATACGCAATTATCCTCCACATTCTGTTCAAACCCGAATCCTTTAATCGTACTGTCAAACTTCAAAAACCACATTCTTGAAGCATGCTTTAACCCATAAATCGATTTCTTTAGGCGACATCCCATCTTTTCTTTTCCTTCCACGATAAAACCTTTCGGTTGTGCCATATAAAACTCTTTATCTACATCTCCATTTAGGAACGCCGTCTGTACATCCATTTGATGCAATTCTAGATCAAAATGAGCCACAAGGGCCATAATGACTCTGAAGGAATCTTTACATGAGACTGGAGAAAAAGTCTCATTGTAGTCAACTCCCTCTCTTTGCGTATAGCCTTTTGCCACAAGTTGCGCCTTAAACTTTTCTATATTCCCTTAAGAGTCATATTTAGTTTTGTAGACCCATTTACAGTCTACTGGCTTGACTCCTTTAGGAATTTCTACTAAGTCCCAAACATCGTTGGTACTAATCGATCTCATTTCATCTTCCATGGCTTCCAACCACTTAGATGAATGCTCGCTTCTCATGGCTTCTTCAAATGAGGTAGGGTCATCCTCCATTTGATATTCTTGACAATTCTCAGTGTTATATACATAATAATCACTGAAAATGGCCGACCTTCTTGCTCTTTGGGACCTTCTTGGGGCCTCTGCATTTTGCTCATTTTCTACCGGAGGTTGTACCTCTACATCTGGAGCATTTTCTATTGGAGGTTGTTACGGCTCCCCTTGTTCTGCAGCAATGGGCTCTATAGGATCCTGATGGACAGGTTCCACATTTTCATTCGTTGTTGCCACAGGAGGAACCACCACAGGGGCTGGCATCACAGTGTCTTGCACTGCCGGTGCAGCCACAACGGGCAGTGAGAAGAAATGTTCTTGAATCATTGGATTGGGCGCGTACACCCGCTTCTCCTCAAGATCAATCTCTCGAACTGCCACGCTCCCCCGAATCATTTGTTCTTCTAAGAAGGCAGCGTGTCTTGTTTTTACAAACTTTGTATATCTATCTGGACAGTAGAATCGATATCCTTTTGACTTTTCTGGATAGCCAATAAAATGGCAAGTCTCTGTTTTGGGATCTAGCTTCTCAATATTCGGGTTGAATACTTTTGCCTCAGCAGGACTCCCCCAGACCCGTAGGTGTGCTAGTGAGGGTACTCTTCCTGTCCACAACTCATACGGTGTTTTGGGCACTGATTTACTTGGTACTCTGTTGAGAAGATGAATGGCGGTTTTTAATGCCTCCATCCACAAACTCACTGGCAGTGTTGAATAACTGATCATACTGCGCACCATATCCATCAGGGTACGGTTGCGTCATTCTGCCACTCCATTCTGCTGAAGCTCGCCCGGCATTGAATACTGGGCTACTATGCCTTGTTCCTGTAGGAACCTTGCAAAAGCTCCTGGAACTTGGCCATATGGAGTATGCCGACCGTAGTATTCCCCTCCACGATCGGATCTTACTACTTTTATCTTTATACTGTGCTGATTTTCGACTTCAGCCTTGAATATCTTGAATTTATCTAACGCTTCTGATCTTTCTTTGATAAGATAAATATATCCATAGCGGGAATAATCATCTGTGAATGTTATGAACGAATCATAGCCATCTATACTCTTTACTGAAAATGGACCACAGATGTCGGTGTGAATTATGTCTAAAACACCCGTGCTCCTAACAGCTCCTTTCTTTATTTTCTTTACATATTTTCCTTTTTTGCAATCAATGCATTGTTCTAAGTCTGAAAATTCTAGCGCGGGAAGAATATCATTTTTAACGAGTCTTTCTATTCTCCTCCTCGAAATATGGCCCAAACGACAATGCCACAATTTCGACGATTCGTTATCTTTTCTCTTTCGTTTTCTATTATTATTTGTTGATGAGGATATGGTTGCATTCACATTACATACGAAATTCACACTTTCACGCAGCGATAACAAATAAAGATCATTTCTCTTAAAAGCAATAGTAGCAACTCTATTATTAATCTCTATTACACATCTGGAATTACCAAAATGACAATCAAATTCATCATCATCTAGACGAGACACACTTATTAAGTTTCTCTGCAAAGTAGGTACATAAAAAACATCTCTAAGAAATAAATCAAAGCCGGTGTCAAGCTCTAAGAGAAGATCTCCAACTGCTTCGACATCCGCCACGACTCCGTTGGCGACTTTAATTTGTCTTTGGCTTCTTTAAGTTGCCCTGTAAAGAGTTTGCAACATGAATAGTTGCTCCTGAGTCAATTCACCAAGTAGATTTCGAATAATCTATATACAGGGATTCATTTACAAATGAGATAATGTTCTCACTTCTCTTTTCCATGATCATTTTTAAGTACTTGGGACAATCTTTCTTGCAATGTCCCTTACCCAAGCAGTGCATACACTGGTCTTCGTCAACAGTAAACTGCCCATCTTTAGGTCTGTGCTGCTGGGAGGACTGTCCCTGGAAGTGCTGAGGACCTCTTGCCTGAAACTGTTGAGGGCCTTTTCCCTTAGAGGAGGAGGGATTTCCAGCAGGATTCCCATTCTTGTTCTTGTTCTTGATATAGTTGAGAGAATTCTGGGGCATTCTCTCCTCTTCTTGCACACACATTGCAATGGTCTTCTCTATGTCCCATTTCTCTGGGGACATGTTGTAGTTAACAACAAAAGTATCAAAGGTCTTTGGCAATGAAGCAAAAACCAAATGGACAATGTGATCATCCTTGAAAGCAAGGTCCATTGGCTTAAGCTTATTGTTTATGCTCACCATGCGATGTATCTGCTCTCTTATCCCACCACCTGTGTACCTCTCTGTGACCAGCTGTTTGATCAGCTGGGTAGCATAAGTCTTTGAAGAGCCAGTGTACTGACTCTTTATCTTCTCAATGTACTCTGTGATAGTGGGACAGCTGTGATTGACCCCATGATGGAGGCCTCTATTGTGTTCTTTACCACAGCCAAACATTTCTTGTTAGCTGAGAACCATCTAGCATGATCAACATCATACTTATCTTTGCTTGCCTTGTAGGCAAGCTGTCTGGCTGACCAATCAGCATCTGTCTCATTATCTCCTCTTTCTGGCTACTCAGGAGCTGCAGGAACTGGTGCAGTGAGAATCCAGTCCATGTCATTCACGGTGAAGAACAAGTCCAGCTTCTTGTACCATTCACCGTAGTTTTCTCCTTTCAGTATCGGGATATCCTTGATGGACATGATCATGGATAACCCTCCTGAAAATCATCCAAATTAAGTGAGAACATTTAAATATGATAACATTTATACATCAAAACTTCATCACCGTTGGGCAGAAAAAGAAATAATGCATGAAAAAACCTCTATAAAGTCATAATATTGTTATGATCAACGTTGGTCAGAAAATAACAACACTACAACTGAATCTGAAATAAATCTATGACTTCAAATTTAAATTCTCCCGTTGGTTCGAATTTAAAACCAAGGCAACATTCAAATAAACATCTATTATCTATGCAACGGAAACATTAGTAATCTGTAGTAAAAACTTAAACAAAAGCATGAAACACAATTATCTAGTCCCTGGAAAAATTATCTCGTTGGTTCAAATTCAAACAGAGACGAATTCTATCAAATTTCATGCAAAAAATGCTTCTGTAAAAGTTTAAACTAATTCTGAGACAATTCTATTCTGTTTTTCATTTTCGGCCCGAAAACCGATTGATCTGAATGCGGCCCAGCCCGCAAGCGCGTCCCATACCGCGCTTGCGCGCGCCTCTGCGGCCCGGCCCAACTGCGCGTTAAAACGAAGAAAAAGAAAAAACAGAACGCGCAGCGCGGCCCACGTGAAAGTGCGGCTTAACAGGCCGGCCCGGCCCCGCGAGGAGTTGTCTCACTCCCGCCTTGATCTGGTCCATCCATTGCGATGGACGGCTGTTATCGATTCGATCCAGAATAAAAGAGCGAAAAAAACAGAGACGCCCCAAACCCTAATTCATTTCTGCCTCTTTCTCTTCCTCGGCCACGCGAGCGAGAGGGGAGAGGAGTTTGTGGCGGTGCCGCCGCAACCCATGGTCTGAAGCCATGGCGCCGCCTCAAGCCCTCTCGCCGGCGCGCGCGTCCACCCGAGGGTGAGCGCGCCGCCGTCGAGCGGCCTTGATGCGGTGCCTCTGTTACGCGCACTCGTCAGCGACGAGCGGCGGTCATCTGCCCTCGCGACGGCGGGTGGACGGCACGGCGGAGATCAAGTAAGTCTCGCCGGCCCTCCTCTGTTTCCGTTCTAGGGTTAGGGTTACGCAAAACAATGCTATCTCCTTCTAAACATCTACGACCCGATCTAGATCCACTAACTAGACTAGCTCTGGATACCATTGATAGAGTCTGTACAACAACTAGCAGTAGAAGTAGCGGGTCCTATGATCTATTCTAGACATGAGCATGGGTTCGGATCAGGATCTAGGAGAAAGGGATGAGGGGATGCATACCTTCGTGTGTAGCAGCGGGAGCAGGTGCAGCCATGGTGACGACGGGCGGCGGCGGTGAGGCGGCGACGGGCGTCGGTGTCGTGGCAGACGAACGGCCCCGGGTGAAGTTCCTGAATCCCTCGGGCCTGTAGCGGCACTGGCCGGGGACGCCCGGACCGTACGACGACGACGTGGTGGCGGCGGTGAGTCTTCCCGTTGCCTCAGCGCCTTCTGTGGATCGGATTAGGGTTGGTGTCGGTGGGTGCGGAGCTCTCCGATGAACCTCGTATCGAGAGCCGCCGGACCCCACCTCTTTATATAGCGCTGGCAACAGGGGCCCACCAACCAGGGTTGGGTTGGGCGCCCCCAATCAGGGCGCAGATCAAGGCCCCTTAAGCCTTTGGGCTTTTGGGCTTAGGAGATCAATCTAACACCAAGTTATTTCTTTTACGCGGTCGAGAGACATCTCTGGGCAGAGGCCAAGCTCCCCCGCCAGAGCCGCCACCACGAGCAAAACTGGATCGGTCGCGTATCGTTGGCATCGTCGCGCCGTTGTCGATCGAGGCTTTTTCACGCGGCCGCTATGCGCGACGGCCTCCTCGATCTGGCCCTGCATGCGCTGTGACGCCACCGCTGCGGCCATGGTCTCCGCTCGCCCACCTGGTGCCCAGGTGTGACATGCATCGATCGCTGGTGCGGCAGCGACTGCAGCTCCCTGCGCGCGTTCCTGCGGCGGCCGTGCGCGGTGGCCTCCTCTCTGGCGCCCGCGTCAGTGCGCAGCGGCGCCTGCACGACGCCGGCCTGCAAGAACCATCGAAGGAACGCTTTCCACGCGGCACGGTTGGCACTTGGCAGCCGATGACGATCGCGGCATCAGGACCCAGACGCACCGCCGTGTGTGAGCACTGCGCGGCAGGGCGAGGCACACTCAGGAGTCGCCGGCGGTAGGATTGGAGTAGAGGAGACGTACGCGCGCCGAACTTAGGCTCTGGCCGCGGCGAGGCGCGGCATGGACCGCGGGCATGCCGTGGGAGGCCGGGTTCCTGACCACGGGGGTGGTCGCTATTTCATTCAGCGACAGCCCCTATGGTCACCGTGAAAGATGCATCTTAATGAGCGGGATCCGAGATTTTTTTTTTTTTGAGATTGCAGGATCTGAGATCAGTACTGTCCGTAGTGCTGATCCATTTTCACTCCCTATTCGTCAAAATATTTGTTGCCGAGCAAAGCCTGAAAGCTGAAATAGGCGGCCATCAAATTTTCTTGTCTGGTCCCTGAAGAGCGAATCTATGTTATACAAGCCACAACAGGAGGTCAGCTTGACGTGTGACTCCGCTACATTCTTCAGACAACAGTTAGCACGCAATGGCACCTGCTAACATAAGCACATTGTAGGTCGTAGGTTGTCAGGCTTGATCAGTCGTCGAGATCTCCAAGCAGGGACGGACCTTCACAAGGACCAAAGGTGGCCATGCCCCCCCCCCCCCCCCCCCCAACCCACCCCCCTCTTGATAAATTGCTTAAAAAGTCATTTTTTATGACTACTCAAATGGCAAATGTATACTAATATGTCCCCACCCCCCTTTGTCGTTGTTTCTGAATTGATCGGCCCCTTCAAGACAACGATCATGTTCATCCGCCGACCTATTTACCACCATCATAATGTGTCATGGTAACGACAACAAAATGTGGATTGAATAAATAGACAAAAAATTAAAGTAATTTAGATAGAGAAATTTGAAATGCACAATAGAATCCACTTCTTTTTTCACTTTTCTGAGGAGTGAGAGAACCCACCTGAAGCTCCTCAATGCACCGCAGTTATCAATTGGGTAGCCGCACCAATCTCTAAGTATATATATTGTGTCTTGTTCCCCCAGTTCGTGTGTTACTTTAATGTTTTGGTACCGACATACTGCTCTTGTTTCGTAACCTCACATTTTGCATTGCGAGTGGCGCGCTATACGTAACCATTTTTTATGGGACAGCTGCATCTCGGCTTATCATCAACTTTAATTGCTTTTTTAACTCTGTATTATTATTGATGTTTTTTTGCTGAAAAACAAAGGAACCCCATCAACATCGAAACAACTCATTAAATGTCAAAGTTAATCGAGAATTGACGTTCCAGTTATGTTAGGAAAGGTTTACTGAAATTGCTGATGAGTGTGGCTGTTTCAAATATTTTTTACACGCATTCAACCTGATGTTTGTGAAAGAAAAGAATCGTATACTTGTACTTGATATATACATGAAAAGATTCAATGCCATTGGTAGTTCGTGCACTCTTGTCACTGCAGTTGCCAGTGAAAGAGTTGAAGGTTGCTTGGTGAAAGAGAGTTGAAGATTGGGCGAATATTTGCATACGGTAGCAACTAAGCAGGGCAGTATGGCTTCAAACTAAGCAGACCACGATGCAGTCGCCAAACGGGGGGAACTAAAAACGTTTTTTAGTGGGCAATTAAAACGGTGGAGATTTTGGGTGGCTTTCCCGGATGCGCTGCTTGCTTGCAAAGCCGCTAGCTGCCCGGCAGGCCTCATTCCCGAAGCCTTGGCCAGCTGGACGAAGCAAGCCTGCATCGGGCGCGTTGCTGTCTCTCCTGTCGCGCCGTGGTCGAGGGCTCGAGATGGAGGCTGCATGTGGCTAGCTGCGCGCGACGGCCTCCTCTCTGTCCATAGGCTCCGCCCGACCACCCACCTGGCGCGCAGGTCTCACACGCATCGCCGGTGCGTTCCGGCGGCGGCCGCGCGCGGTGGCCTCGTCTCCTCTCAGCCTCCCAGGCGCCTGCTCGCCACGCCGTGGTCCTCGTCGCCTTCCCCTCGCCTGACTGCCGTTACTGCACTGCGCAGTTACGCTTTCCACGCGGCACCGCACAGCTGGCAGCCGCCCATCTGCATTCAGACGCGCCGTCGTCTGTGCACTTCGCCTCAGGGCGAGGCTCACCGCGCTCGTTCCTGCGGCGGCTGTACGTATGCGGTGGCCGCCTCTCCTCTCTGGCGCCCGCGTCAGCACGCGGCGGCGCCAGCACGACGCCCGGCCAATATCCAGCCAAGGCATGCTTTCCACGCGGCACGGTTGGCAGCCGACGGCGAGCGCGGCACAATCAGGAGGAGTCGCCGGCTGTACATCGATTGGAGTAGAGGAGTCGTAGGCGCGACGAGGCGATCGCGTTCTATGTCCTAGAGAACCCTCCGCCGGCTGCGAACGGCGCTGGCCGCGGCGAGGCGCGACCTGGACCGCGGGCATGGCGTGGCGAGCTCGGGTTCCCGCCGACCCCGGGGGGTGGTCGCTATTTCGTTTAGTGACCGCCCCTGGGGTCATGGTCACCGTTGGAATTTTTTTTAATAATAATTGATTTTTTTAATTAATTTTTATTACTAACCGGTAGTTTCCAAAATTTGCAAAAGTAACCTTCTTGTCGCCTGCACTGTGGGCGATTATGCCTTATCGCCCATTACCTGGGCGATTAGGATCCTGTGGGCCCCACTTCCGACCGCCATGCGGTGGGACCCAGTCGCCCATTAAACGGGCGATAAGAACTCTAACTGGTCATTTTTTATTATGGTATAAATAATGTTATTTTTTTGCATATATACAAAAAGGTTAAATTGGTCTGGTGGCAAGTCTCTCCATTATCATCCTTGAGATCGTTAGTTCAAGTCCCTGTGGCTGCTCATTAGTTTTAATTTTTGCAACAAGTTTCGTTGGGCCCAAGCAGACCAGTGGGCTAGCGGGTGCCGCTCAAAACGCATGGCCCAAGCTTGTCGCCCCACTAATGGGCGACATGGGCCCACGTTCAAGCCTGTCGCCCACCCAATAGGCGATTAGGCCCACGCTCAAGCCTGTCGCCCACCCAACAGGCGACTGAGCCCCACAGCCACGCCCCTCGCCCCTTGCATGGGCGCCCTTTCAGTGGGCGACAGCAAGGTTACTTTTGCAAAAATTTAAAATGCCTGATTATTAATAACAATTTATTTAAAAATCCGATTAATATTAAAAAAAATCGTCACCGTTGGATCGTAACGAGCGGCGGGATCCGAGATGGCGGAGACGACATCCGGTGTGTTTTGTGGGCCAAAAGTGGTACTGTTATCTCAGCCCGTCTGTAACTTAGGCCCAAAACAGAAGAGGTCTGGGAGGAAGGATCAACGCCGCCGGCCCGAGAAGGTGAAGGGCCGCCGCCGGCGATTGGCAAACTGGTAACGACGCCACGAGCCCACAGCGGCATGGCTGGCGCCGTCCCTGTGCTCAACCACGCCCTGCTGAATCGGAGCTCAAAAAAAACAAAAAACGTCCTGCTGAATCGAGCTGCATCCTCGAAATGAGACCACGGATCGACTTTATAAACTGATTGAGAAACAAGCAAGACTGAACAAAAGTATGAATAATCGGTAGTCAAGTCATGACAAAAAGGAAAAAAGGCCTTAACTGGTAAGAAAAGCAACTCTTTCGCGGGGCGGCGATTCCAGCAGCTTCGCGAAACAATGTTTTTTCTTCGCTGATGTGGATGTCATCAGAAAAAGAAAGACATTACGCGTGTGCCAATGTACATGTACTATATGCTGGCCATAATAACATCACAATGGTCCGGTCATGCTAGCCGAACGAGGGACGTGGGGCGGTGCACGAACAGGAACGTTGTCTCCAAGCTTGTCGTTAGCTCACGATATGCCTGATGCGTGCTTACGTCTGTAGGCGCCGCCACACGCCGATCGTGCACTAAATAATGCAGGGGGCGCCGGATCAAGCGAACCTAATTGTATATTCATGTCACTGTCATCTCTGAAGACTGAAGAGGAACTGAGACCACAAGCAGTGATTAGTAATTTACTTCTTGACACATCGCGTTCGCTCGTCCACAAGGTAGATTCTGGTGTGCCTGATCGTGTTCCTCGTCCTGCCACTTCCTTCTACTTCAGAGGCCACGAGGTTGTGTACTTGTGTGCAATCAGCTGCGTTGTAAAGGAGGCTTTATAATTAAGGTTTCCGGAGCTGTATAACATGGACATGAAAAAAAAGTCTCATACAACGACACAGCACTGCCCATCTGTCTGACCGACGCAAGTACTACGCAATTCTGGGAGAAAAAAAATATATCATTCGAGGCATAGAAACAAGTGGCGCCGGTGGAGCAAAACTAGCTAGTCTACCTAAATTGACGATCCAGATACGCTCGGAATATATGTTAGTTGGACCAATTCGATTGCTGTCTCTGCACCACATCCGCTTCGGTTTGTGTGCTTATCCTTGATGGAACAAGTACAATTATGCATGTGCGGGTGATTTGGAACAGTATTCTGTACGTCTGACTCACTTCAATAATCTCCCCTCAGTGTCTTTACACAATAACTAATTCATGATCGCTGTCTGCGATGACGCCTGCACTGATGTGTAGTTGTTTCATTCTTTGTATATTATTAGTCGTCTAAGTATACAACTACGACTCGTATATTAGTCACTCTGTTTCTCTTTCTTGAGGACGACGTCTCCCTTCACAGTGCAAGCTGTAAGAATGCGATGGCCCCAAAGTGATAAAGCCTGACCGGTCCACGAACGCATATAGCTGCGGATGGAGGCTTGTTTATCCTTTTCCGCCTCGGCAGAATTAGATTCTTGACATTTTTCGTGTGATTCTCCTAAACTTTCAGTCACAGTCAAACAGTCTGAAAATGTGCGGGGGGGTGGTGTTGGGAATCTTCAGACTCATGCTTATTTGGTGGACAAAAGCTGAGGACTACCGGCAACTGAAATTTCTACTCCTGTCGAAGCTCCATGAGACGCGATCAGACCTTATCTGGTTACTTCAGTAATTCAGCTTGGCATGGTTCAGTTCCGGAACATCAATTTCTAGTTTAGTTTGGCCAAGATCTATGAGGGCTTAGGGAAGACAAGATTTGTGGTTGAGAGAGGTTGGGGATTCGAAGTAATCATCGCAATTACTATGATTTCACCTAACACAAGCGATATAACTAGTGGAAAAGCGAGATAAATGACACGAGCATGATGACTATTAAGGGGAACAGTACACCATGAACCGTCCCATCACACGGTGCCCGTGATGGGATATTTATAGGGGAGTCGAAGGGACATTTACACATGCCTAATATGCCCTTCGACTTTAATTACAAGACGCGTTTCTGGTAATGTACAAAAATGTCCAGATGGGTACACGTGTCATTTCACACTGGAGACCAGAACCCTAGGACTATGACGTCATCCGGTGTCGCGGTGATTCTCGCCATCCGCTTGGCGCTTTATTAGAAATGGCGATACTCCAGGAAATGGCGGCGACCTGGAGCTGGTCCCGGTCCCCAGCGGCGATATTGGCGATATCTTCAGGGAATGGCGGCGACCTGGAGCTAGTCCCGGTCCCCAACATAGCCCCTCGAGGCGAATGGTCGCTTTGCGACGGTGCAGGTCCGCGACGACCTTTCCCCTCGACCTTGCAAAGATGGTGAATAGCGCGTCGTGATGTCATCCCTCCTGAAAGAAAACCGAAAGATGAGGGTTTTTTTTTACACGAACACACGGTCATTAACTGCCTGGCGCGATTTTCGGAGCGACGTGGCCTATATAAGGGTGGGGGTGGTGGCGGGGGCGATCATTTCTGCCTCGGCCTGCTTCTTCTCGCGCTCTCGCTCGGGATCTCGCTGGTTGTCGCTGATTCTTGGATCTTTTGCGACGGGTGGCCTAGTGAGGTGGGTTTTCTTTTGCTGGGCTGAAACCGTTGTTCATCGCTTTTTCTGATCGTCACGTTTTGTAGCGCGATGTCCCGTGTAGCGCATACCGCTAGACTTGTCGACGATAGCGGGGAGGCGGGATCTGGTGATGAGGTGAAGCCGATATCGGCTTCGCAGAGGCAAAGGTTTGAGACGCTGGCTGACTCTTCCACGGAGCAGGCTCAGGAGGGGTCTGGTTTGGCCGCTGATAAAGGCGGCGAGAAAGGTAAGGATCTGGGAGAAACTCGCTATTTCGATTTGTATATTGAGTCTGCTCTCGCTGAGTCTGCTGCTAAGGAGTCGAAACGTCGCCGTTCTGTGGCTGGGGGAATTTCAGATGATGAGATGGAAGCTGATGCTCGCCAGGAGGTTGTCGAGGTTGAGTCATCGTCGTCTGGTGACCCCCGTGATCGTGCTGGTAAACTGAGGCAGCTAAAGGAGAAGGAATATAAGGGTACATGTCGCATCGGGCCTTCTAAGGTGACTGATGAAGTCATCGCTGATTTCGTCAAGCTTGGCTATTTTGAGGAGGGTCGGGCCGGGCTCCTCGCGGAGAGGAAACGCCGCAACCTGAGTTGGATGAAGCGGTGGTGTATCGCGATCTCTATGTGGCTGGCTTGCGTATTCCGGCGCATGACTTTTTGTACAAGGTGCTTTATCGGTTTAACATGGACCTTCACCATCTTACTCCCAACGCTATGGCGATGTTGTCTAAGTTTTCCTGGGCGGCAAAGAGCTTTGGAGGTGCTTTGGACTCTGGGTGCTTTTGTCGGTATTTTGATCTTCATGTCACTCCCCGGATTATTTCCTTTGGAGAAGACGACCTCAGTGCGCAGTATGGGACCTGCAATTTTAGATCTCGCAGTTTCGGTGGGAAGGCGAAGCTTGACAAGGTGAAGTTTGCTGGCGGTGACAAGAACAAGTGGCCGGATGACTGGAGGGATTGGTGGTTTTATGCGAGGGTTCCGTGAATGGAGAATCGCGAGGGAGAGACCGTTTATCCGCTGCATAGTCGGATGATTGATATGGATTTGAACAAGTCTCCAACTTTCAATGAGACCGATAACTACAAACGCTGTGACCTCGCCTTTCGGAAAGCCATCGCTCTTTGTGGGGGGCGTGACTTGGTTGAAGAGTTCATCGCTGCAGGTGTGTGGCCAATTCGCGATGGTTGGCATCCCAAGACTTTCTTGAAACGGCGGTTGAAGGATTTGAGGGTGGAGTACAAGGTGCCTGGCTTGAAGTTCCAGAAACCCGAAACCATTACCAACGCCGCGTTTGTGAAAGCAGTTGAAACTGCGGCGTCCGTAATTTGCGGGCCTTTCACAGCCCTGGAAAAACAACATCGATCTGAGCTTCTCGTTCCTCCTCATCGGCTTAATCGCGTTTTTGAAGAGATGAAGCTGAAATACGGCGACCACGTCGTTCACATTACTAAGAAAGGTTGCAAGAAGAAAGGCGATGAGGTGCTCCCCAGTTCTACTGATGTGGAAAGGAGGATCTGGGAGACGGAGGTTGCTGTCTCTGTTCCTCGCAGGCCTGCCCCAGCCCCGAGGCCTGCACCATTGCCGAGGGCGGCGCCTGCGGCTAAGTCAGTGTCCAGCTCTTGTGCCGCCGAGAAAGCGAAACGCCGCCTGGTTTCGCGCAAGCAATCCATTTCTCGGGCCACTGGCGGTACGAGCACGTCTGCATCTGCTGGGATTCCTGGAGATTTGCGCGGAGTTTCTGAGAGAAATCGCGAAGACTCTGGAGTTGGCGTGGGTGTGGCTGAAAATGCCGAATTGATTTTGGAGGCTTCCTCTCGCCGTCGCAAGTTGATGGCGTCCGGTTTTGATGATTTGGACGAAGAGTTTCTGGAGGAGGAGCCTGATCGCAACTCGGAAGCGCCGCAATTTCCTGAAACCGCGGCGACCTTTGATGCTCCTGTCCTTGACGCTGAGGCTGAACAACAAAGATCTCGGCGGTCGTTGATGCCGTCGCTTTTTGGCGATGATGAAGAAGAAGAGTTGTTGAAGGACGAGATGCCAGAAGATGACAATGACCCGCCTGTGCTTGAAAGAGTCTACGATGTTGAGTTGCCGAGAGATTCTCCTATTATCGACGTTGTTGGGCGCAGCCGTAGTTCTGAAACTGCGGTGGGCTCGAGTTCTAGCGAGTCTGGTTCCGGCGACTCGTCTGAGAGTGATTCCTCTGACGCAGGTTCAGGTGATTCCACAGGTGTGGATAAAGAAGCTGCAAATCCTATGGCGGACCTCGTTGCTGGCTCGCTTCAGACTGGCGCTGAAGGTTTTTGCCTCGCCATTCTTTTTTGGATTTTTGGTATTCTTTTGGTACTTATGTGATTTCTTTGTTCGCAGAATTTGCGGCGTATCTGGCTGGCGCCGATGCTTCTGCTGTCGCCGAGATTGTGGAACGCCAAGCTAGCTTCGTAAGTTGTCGCTTTAAGAGCGTTCAGATGGGTGAGCTCTAACTGCAGAGGTCGCGGCGAATGATGACTGTTGGTTTTTGCAAGTGACTGCTGGGATGAGGATTCTACAGGAGAAGTTGCCCGGAGCTAGGGCTGAAAATGCCGATGCTTCTGAGCTTGCCCGCTTGCGCGAGGAAAATCAAAAGCTTGCCGAGCGATGTCAGATTCTCGAGACTGGGAATGCTGACTATGAAAAGGAGATTGCTGATGTCCGCAAGGCAAGCAAGGCGCTGCAGGAGGAGGTGTTGAGTATGACAACAATTATTGACGGCCTGCGGACAGACCTGGACGTGACTGAACAGAAGCGGGCTGCTGCCGTGTCAAAGGCGACGGATCTGGAGGAAGCTAACTGCCAAGTGGAAGGGGCGGCCAATGTTTACGCCGTGAAATTTGTTGCTGGAGTCGGTGAAACTTTTGGCCGGCTCCGGGAGATTGTCGGCAAGTTCGGTGGGGAGCTCAACCCTCTTCCCACAGAACCATCGCGTATTCGTCCTGCCGCTTTTTTTGCGTGGCTGAAAGGGGAACTTGGCGATCTCCCCGATGTTTTTGATAACATCGGTGTTTTTTTCGGCGAAGGCTGCCTGCCATGCCATCCTGGACCTTCTTGAGAAAAGAGGTTGTAAACATTTAGTTGAGTTCGGGCGTCCTAGCTATGCTGACGACAACTTCGGCGGTGTTGATACCGGCAAGATGAGTGAGCACATTCGGGTTGTTCTCAAGAGATTCATGCTGAAGTATTGGCGTACTCACGGTGTAGAGGTTAGCCGAAAATTTGCCACGGAAAAACTCGCTGAGGTTTGCAATTGCTCTTACTACAGTTTCTATATTCGTTTTTGTCGATGTTCTCTTTCGCTGATTTGCTTTTGTTTGACAGATTAAGTCTGTCGCGTCTTCTGAAGGCCAGCAATCGCGTAAACGCGGCGCGTCCTCGTCTACAGAGAGCCCCGCTAGTAAAATGGCGAGGACAGAGGCGGCGCCGAAAGCCACGAAGGCCATTCCAATGACGGAACCGTCGAAGGATGGGTCATCTGTGGGGGATGTCGCCGATGCTCCCCCTGCTGACTCTGCTGCTGGAGCTGCCGCTGCCACCCCAACTAAAAAGGCGATGTCGTCTGCTGAGGGCCTGACGAAAGACTCTGCTCCTGCTGCGGGTGCTACTGCGGCTGAAGATGCCGCTAAATCTGCTGAAGAGGTTTAGATTTCTCTAGGTTTTGGGAGATGAGGGACTTGGTCTGTAATATACTTTTAATTACATTTTGCGTATACGTTATGAACAGGAATGGTTGGAGCGTAATGCTCTCCGACTTCACCCATTGAAGTATGAACGCGATGGAATTCGTGTTTCTGGAGAATCCCATCTACAATTCCTATCGCGATTTCCGCGTGCTACTTTTGCTAGGTTTTGGAAAGATTGCGTGGTGCAATATCGCGAGGGCAAGGAGATATTGGCGAGCTGTTCCGCGTCGCGTTCTTTGCGCGGAGCGGATTCTTCGATAAAGAGCGAGCCCTCGGAGACGATGGAAATGGATCCATACTTGGATTACTTCTGTTGTTCCTATGATGTGGGGGTGAATCCCGGCTTTGTTGTCCAACTGGACTTTGATGCATGAAAATGTTGCACTTGTGTACTTGGTTTTCTTCTGAACTGTGTCGCCGTTTGGCTTATAATTGAATTTTTAGTGATGCGAGATGTGCGACGTATTGGGGGTCCTATTTGTTTCGATTAAAATATGCGCGCTTGTGTGTGGTAGCCCCTTGTGTTTTTTGGGGATTGCTTGGAGCGCTTGAGTACAATGGCGGTGGAGTTGCTAGTTGCTATGAGTGATGAACGTCATCCCTCCCCCCATAGCAAGTTGCAATGGAACCGCGTTGTAGGATTGAGTTTTGCGGCGCTAAGCAAATAGTGTCGCTTCTTGTGGTGTTTTTTCCTTTTGCGCGCATCCCTTGGGATGACCTTCTCCTTGGAGAAGAGTTGTTGCCTTTTTGGCCTTTTGCTTTTTTCTTGTCTTAATGACTTGCAACGAGGTGACTTCGCCTGATGGCGCGATTGGAGCCTATGCTTATCGGCGTTCTTGCGGATTGCACGGCTCAGATTTGCGTGGAAAGCCTCGATATGGCGAAGCGCTTTGACTTCGCATCGAGTGGATAGGGGACGTTTTCTTGGGGGAAATGCGCCTTTTTGTATTGATAAAGGGTTACAAAGGTACTGCCTCATTAAAAACCTCACCCCTTGCGAAAGGGTTCCCCTGTGAGGAAAAGAGTACAGACCCCGGGATACAGTTTTGAAATGCGGGAAAGTAAAACCTACTCTAGAAAGCGACGACGTTTATAACTGCACGCCGCCCTTTTCGCTTACAAGTTATGGGTAGTACTTCTTGAGGTTGTCCACATTCCATGAATGCGGCAACTCTTGGCCTTCGCTGTTTGCGAGACGGTAGGATCCTGGATGATTGGTCTTTACTATGACGTAAGGTCCTTGCCATTTTTCGTTCAGCTTGCCGCTGTTTTCCGTTCTTGGTGTTCGGAGGAGAACCATGTCTCCTTCCTTGAGCTCTCGGGGCATTACTTTCTTGTTTCGCCATTTTCTTGTTTTTTCTTGATACTTCTCTAGGTTGGTGATTGCTTTGTCTTTGTCCAGCTCTGATATGTCTTTACTGACGGCCAGAAATTCGCTTGTTTCACTGGCCAGGCGAGCTCGCAGGCTTTGGTGTTTTACCTCCTCTGGGGTCATTGCTTCTGCGCCAAATAGTAGTCTAAACGGTGAGAATTGTGTTGTCCTAGAAACTGCGGTATTATGTGACCATACCACTCTGGGGAGCTCTTCAACCCATTTCCCTTTCTTTTGGCCAAGGAGATTTTTCTTGACTACCTCGAATATTTGCTTGTTGGCGTTTTCAACTGCGCCGTTTGACTCTGGGTGGTAAACTGATGCGAAGTTCACCTTGACGCCCAGAGAATGGCAGAATTCTCGGAACTCCTGGTTGTCAAATTGCTTGCCATTGTCTACTGTTATTTCCTCTGGGACACCATATCGACAGATGATATTCTGCCAGAAAAACTTTTGGACTGCCGCGCTTGTGATGCTTACCAAGGGCTTGATTTCTATCCACTTGGTGAAATAGTCTAGGGCCACCACTGCGTGAGTGTAGTTTCCATTTGTGGTGGGCAGAGGGCCAACTAGATCAATTCCCCATCGTTGCAAGGGCCAAACCGGCGCGATTAGCTGAGTTAGTTGCGACGGATTACTGATTTTGTTTCCGAATTTCTGGCATGCCTCACATGTTTTGACGATGTTCTCGGCATCTCTTATGGCGGTGGGCCAGTAGAAACCCTGTCGGAAGGCTTTGCTTACCAAAGACCGAGCCCCGACATGGGTGCCGCATATGCCGCTGTGAATCTCATTGAGTAATGCTATTCCTTGCTGCTCGCTTATGCATTCCAAGAGTGGGGTGCATGTACTATATTTGCATAGGAACTCGTCGACGATCATATAATTCCTCGCCCTTTGCTTCATTCTCTTGGCTTCAAGCTCGTTTTCAGGCTCATAGAACCGCTGAAGGTAGGCTGTTATTGGGGCTCGCCAATCTTGGCTTTGTATCGCATTTATCATCTTTGGCTCTTTTTGAATCGCTTTTACCGACAAAATGGTGACTGTTTCAAAGAACACGTCTGATGGTAAAGGTTCTTTCTTTGCCGCAGCTTTCGCCAGTTGGTTTGCATCGCTGTTGAAACCTCTGTCGAAATACTCGCAAGTGAATCCCCTGAAGTGTTTTTCCATGCTGCGAACGAGGTCCAGGTATTTGGCCAAATGCTCATCTCTTGCCTTATAAGTTTTGTCGATGTGTCCTGCCAACACCTTGGAGTCTGTTTTGATGATAATGTTCCTGACCCCTAGCGCCCTTAGCTTCCTGAGCGCTAACAAGAGGCCTTCGTATTCTGTGATGTTGTTTGTGCATTTGTCAGTGTCAGGGTCGAACTCTAATCTGACAGCATATCTGAGTTTCATTTTTGATGGGGATCGTAGAACGGCGGCGGCTCCGGCACCTAAGTGGCACCATGCCCCATCGCATTCTACTATCCAAGGTTCTTCGAATACGGGGCCTTCCGTGTAAGAACCGGGCTCTGTCCAATCTGCGATGAAATCTGCCAGGACCTGGGAATTGGCGGCGCTTCTGGATTCGAAGTCCACTACGTGTTCTGATAATTCCAGGGCCCATTTTGCTATTCTGCCTGAGGCCTCTCTGTTGCGGAACATGTCGTGCAATGGTTGGTTAGTCAGTACCTTGATAGTGTGCGCTTCGAAGTAGTGTCGTAACTTTCTCGCGGCCATGATCACCGCGTATGCTATTTTCTCCAACTCTGAATAGAATACTTTTGATCCTGAAAGAGCTTCAGATACATAATACACCGGTACTTGGATTTTCACCGCCTTATTTTCTTTCTTAGCTTCCTGCTCTTGAACCAAGGCTGCACATACCGCTGAGTGAGATGCTGAGAAGTACATCAGAAGGACTTCGTCTTTTTTCGGGCTCGCAAAGGCGGTGAGTTCTTTCAGATATTTCTTTAGCTCGGCGAAGGCTCTGCTTTGTTCGGGCCCCCATTCGAAATTTTTCGCGTTTCTTAGGACTTTGAAGAAAGGAAGGCTTCTTTCAGCGGATCTCGAGATGAATCTGTTTAGTGCCGCAATTCTTCCAGTGAGCTTTTGCACGTCTTTTTGACACTGGGGTTCTTTCATGTTGGTAAGGGCCTTGATCTTGTCTGGGTTGGCCTCGATTCCTTTCAAGGATACTAGGCAGCCGAGGACCTTCCCTTTTTTAATTCCGAAGACATACTTCTCCGGGTTCAGTTTGAGGTTGGTGCTTCGCAAATTGGCGAAAGTTTCCGCCAAGTCACTGATGTGGTCTCGCTTCTTGACGCTTTTCACCACAAGGTCATCGACATACGATGAAAGATTTCTGCCTATTTGATCGCCACAAGCTTCTTTTGTCATTCTGCAGAAGGTTGGCCCGGCATTTTTCAACCCTTCTGGCATTCGGACGAAGCAATAGGTTCCGAATGGCGTGATAAAACTTGTCTTTTCCTCATCTGGCATGTACATATATATTTGGTGGTAACCTGAGAAGCAGTCTAAGAGCGACAATAACTCGGACCCTGCCGCCGAATCGACTATTGTGTCTATTCTTGGTAGAGGGAAATCATCTTTGGGGCAAGCTTTGTTTAAGTCAGTGAAATCTATGCACATTCTCCATTTTCTGTTTTTCTTTTTCACCGGGAAGGTATTGGCTAGCCACGTCGAGTATTTTACTTCTCTGATGACTTTTGCATCCAATAACCGCTGCACTTCGGCTTTTACCGCCTGTACTCTATCGTCGATATTTTTCTGAGCTTTTGCTTTTTTGGCTTAGCGTTGCTGTCTATTCTGAGCTTGTGCTCGATGATGTCTCTGCTGACCCCCTGAAGATCGCTGGCGGACCATGCAAAGACGTCCCTGTTCTTCCTGAGAAATGCGACTAACTCTTCTTCCTCTTCTTTGGGCATCCCTTCGGCGATGATAACTTCCTGACCCAGCACACTCTGGTCGAGCAGAGCTCTCTTGGTCTCGCCCATTGTTCGATTGGTGGGTCTTCTTTATCCATTTGTTTTTCTAACTCGGTTGGCTTGTTTTGCCGCGGTTTCTCTGGTGAGGGGCGCACAGCATGAACATTTGGATGTGCGTACAGGTAATGCACATTTCTCTGTCCCGGAGCCACTGCCCTCTCAATGTTTCTTGCCTCTTGTTGATCGCCAAAGATTGTGATGACTTTTTTTATCGCCGGCATCTTCATGCACAGATAGGCACTATGCAGCACCGCTTCGAACTTGTTTAATATGCCTCGGCCAAAGATGGCGTTATAGGGGTAGGGCATGTCTACAACGTCGAAAGTTATGTGTTCAGTTCTGGCGTTGTCCAAAGTGCCGAAAGAAACTGGCAGGCTGATTTTTCCAATAGCTCTGACTTCTCTACCGTCGAAACCGTAGAGAGGATACTCCGATGGTTGGAGTAGTGACGGGTCTAACTTCAGTTGGTCGAAAGTGGATTTGAACAGAATATCCGCCGAGCTTCCATTGCAACTAGGATCTTCGTAACTATCCAGCCATACGTGTTTGCCGAAATGACCATGGCGTCCGTATGAGGGTAACATCGCAGATTGAGATCTGCCTCAGTGAATGTGATTGGGATGTGTGACCACCGCGATTTCTTTATGGGGCCGTTGCACACTGCGTGCACTGCTCTGAAGTAATTCTGTCGCTGTTTCTTGCTCTCGAACTCAGATGAGGACCCGCCGATAATGGGTAATATTACTCCATACGATGGTAAACCCTGATTCGAGGTGGGTGGAGGTGTTGAAGGCTTTGGTGGAGGTGGAGGTAACTGTTCCATTGGCCTTCCTTGATTTGATGGTGGTGGGTGCGTCGGTATATGATTCACTTGCGTCGCGGTCATGTGTTGGATATGCGGTGGGGGTGGGTGGAATTGATTTGCGAAATGATTCGTGAAGTAATGCTGTGGTGTGAAATGACTTGGGTAAAAAGTGTGAGCAAAGGGGTTTGGGAAAGGCGGTGGCTGCCAGGTGTTTTGCGACGTGTGATTGATTGTTTTTGGCTGCTCTTGCTGCGCTTCTTTGCTTTTCATTTTCTCTAACACCCCTTTTGTTTCGGGACATTCCTTGGTCGTGTGGCCCTTGTCCGGACCGTGAAAGACACAATACGGCTTGCGTGGTTCTTGATTTCGCGAGTTGTTTGAGAAACCGCGACCTCTTCCGCGGCCTCTAGAGTTTCTTCCGCCTCTGGGATTGTGATCAGGTTGTTCTGTGTTGCCTTTGTCTTGACCATCGATGTTGTTGATGAATTGCGGCGATTGTTCTTGGTTGTTGTTCTGCCTTCTGGTTGAATTCCAGTTTTGCTGCTTGAAACTTGTCTGATTTTTCTTTGCTTGACGGTGCAAGTTTTGTTGCTCAATTCTCCTTCTGTGATCATTATCTGCGATGATGTATTGATCGATGACGGCGAATAACTCTTCGATTGATTTTGGCTGATTCATTGACAGATACGTCGCACACGGGCCAGCCCTCATGCCGTTCATCGCCGCATCTATTACTACCTGGTCGGATACATCTGCTGCCTGTGCTTTCAGTTTGACGAATCTGCCGAAGTAGTCTTGTAATGATTCCTTTTCCTCCTGAAAACATTGCCGCAGTTCGTTGGCTGATACCGATGCTTTGTGGAACCCTTGAAAGTTGGTTAAGAGTTTGTCTCTCAGGTTTTCCCAGGAGTAAATGGATCCTGGAGGTAGTCGGGAATACCAGTCCAGGGCTTGATGCTCGATTGCTGTTACAAAAGTTTTTGCGAGGACTGTATCATTCCCTCCTGCTGAAGCTATCGCTGCTTCGAAGGACATGAGAAATTGTCTTGGGTCTGTAGACCCGTTGTATTTGGACACCGACACTGGCTTGTATGATATCGGCCAAGGGGCGAGTTGGAGGCCCTCAGATAGAGGTGAACTTCTGTCTGCTCTGCTGATTGCTGGTATTGTTTGGCGGTGATGCACTCTATATCTGTGGCCGCCGTCGCCATTGTCTTCGTGTTCTTGATCCACTGCTGTGTGCTGATGATGGGGTTGCCTTATACCGCTGTTTTGGCCGCTGGCGTTGTTGATGTCTTCCCATTCTTTCTGTAGCTCACTGATGACTGCCTTGGCTTCGTCTATCTGGCGCTGTAATCTTTCTTTTTCTCTTTCTCTCTCTTCGGACATCCTGCCCTCTTTGGCTGCTCGGAGTTTCTTGACTGTGCTTTGCAGGGTTAATAGCTCTCGCATTTGCTTTTCTGCTTCTGTTTCTTCGGTGTTGTTGTCGATGTTGAAAGGATTGATGATTTGGGGTTCACCTGCTCTTTTGTTGCTTGCTTCAGCTACGTTGCCGGAATTGGCGACGACTTGGTTGGGGTCGAGTTGCTTGCCCAATTGCTTGTCGGTTACTGCGCTTGCTTCCGCCATTTCGGCGTTTTTCTGGATCTTTGCTGCTTGGTAGTCTTGAATTGCCTGCCACCGGATTTCTTCCTCGGAGAAACCCGGGTCTACCGGAAGGACTTCGTCTTCGATCTCTTCTATTACTGGTTCAACTACAACTATCGCTCTTTTCTTTGATTTCTTGTGGGGCATCGCAGGTGCTTTTCGAGCTACACAAACGGTAGGCGCCAATGTTGGGGATTCAAAGTAATCATCGCAATTACTATGATTCCACCTAACACAAGCGATATAACTAGTGGAAAAGCGAGATAAATGACACGAGCATGATGACTATTAAGGGGAACAGTACACCATGAACCGTCCCATCACATGGTGCCCGTGATGGGATATTTATAGGGGAGTCGAAGGGACATTTACACATGCCCAATATGCCCTTCGACTTTAATTACAAGACGCGTTCCTGGTAATGTACAAAAATGTCCAGATGGGTACACGTGTCATTTCACACTGGAGACCAGAACCCTAGGACTATAACGTCATCCGGTGTCGCGGTGATTCTCGCCATCCGCTTGGCGCTTTATCAGAAATGGCGATACTCCAGGAAATGGCGGCTGGTCCCGGTCCCCAGCGGCGATATCTTCAGGGAATGGCGGCGACCTGGAGCTGGTCCCCGTCCCCAACAAGAGATATTTCTGGCCTACTAGTGGTCCATTCCAAATGGATGATAATACATTTCCATGCAAAACCAATCTGGTCCACACTGGACACTTTTGTTTGCATTTGAATTCAGGAGTTAGTGGTAATAGTGCTCTTGACATTGAGATTTGCCTGCTCCACTCTGGTTGGCTACTTGTCCCTGAAACATCTAATGTAAGACCTGCCACTGATTATAGTCGAAGCAACGTAACCTAAAACCATCAATGTCTCTGCATAATCAAATCAAACAACCCTGTAACTGAAGCAAGTAATCGGACACCATCAATGCCTTTGTATCTCAAAATTAACCTTTGAACCAGCTATGCACTATGATATTCCTTCGAGTCATTATCGAAAAAGAATTAACCCTGTGAATTCTGAAACCCAAAAGGCCATTGCAATGCTGGCAGGAAGCCACAGTGACATAACGACTGAACCATACCGACATTTCTAGGTCATGATTCCAATTAGCCATAGTACAAGTGTACAAAATATTTAGCCGGTGACAGAAAGCGACCGGTGACAAAATTTGAGGCCAGGAAACTGTGCTTCGTTTGGAGCTAAGCTAACTCATTATTGGCACCATCATTTGCTGATTAAAAAGTCCCCTGCCGGTGGTGTGTGTGAGGCAGCCATTGGCTTTCAACATAAGCAAAAGAGCAGGCTGACCGAACCTGTCCGGCCCGGCGCCGCAGCCAGGGCCGGCCCCTTTCGTCTCACCGCATGATCCAGCCGCCCCTTGCCACCGACTGCTAGGTGATTAGATATAAAAAAAATGTAGACAAAGTTTACTAGTATTTAGCGAGCCTCCGCTGCAAATTTTTTTTAAAAAATGAATGTGTAAATGTATTTAGTTACATGTAAAAAACTATACTATTTATTAGCGAATATCCAATGGAAAAAATTATTGGAGATCGAGAAGTCGACTGTTACTCAGAAAACTTTTTGCTTTTATATTTGTTTTGCTGACTGAAATAGACATATTTTAGTTGCTTTTGATGCTACATATTTAGTCTAGACAGAGAGACATGATGCATGTTAAGGATAAAGCCAACTAAATATGGGTTGTGGACCTGGCATAATTTCTTAACTTAATATTCTGATTGAGATGACGCCGGGGAATAATATTCAAGTAGACACGATATAGGTATTTTGCACTATTGGATCTAACCAGACAAGACAGGAAACAAATGATTGCACTAGAAAATAGTAGTGATGGGCACATGCGAGTACTATAGTGGTACAATTGCCTGTCAACTGCTTCTGAAGTCTGAAGAAAAAGGAAAACACCTCACACCTAACATCTACGTATGCTGATAAGGGGCATCAACAATTAAATTTCCTCTGATAAAACACTAACAGAACAATCTGTTCATTGGTAGATGACTGTACAAGTGTACATCTGTACTTGGTCTCAAAAAAAAGTGTACATCTGTACTTGATCACCGAAGATCAGAAGAGTTATTTCAGTTCTATCCACTGAAGTGACAGTGAACGAAAAAGAGGTTGCCAAACTTAGTTGCCATAATTTTACTGGCCAAGGCAATGACTGGAATACCGAAAACTGTATCCTTGCGGTCTCAAAAAATAAAATAAAACTGTATCCCTGCAAATATAAATGAACCGCTGCCAAAATTGGGTCTTCTGTTGACCAACTCAATGAAGAGTCAAACCGTCGAACCAACAGGTAGTATACGTTAGTCAACAGTGGCTGGCCGCCAGCTGGACCCTGCTGAATAAGATGAGTAGATGACAGATAAACTTGTACAAGTTTGACGTATTTTCATGACGCAGTAATATACTGGTGAAAGAAACGTCGAAGTTAATTTCAGAGGCCGACAGCTCTCTTATCCTAATCAGTACGAGCTTAGCCTCCCGTTCTTGACAGCCGTTTGAGTTAATCCATTGGTAATGATTAAATAGTATAAATGCGCGATTCGGCGGCTAAAGTGCACGGAAAATCGTTTACCAGGTCAGACAAGAGCGAGAACAACCTAGGTCCAGAAGCAAATGTTTGAAACGTGTAGGAAAAGTGCATTCATGCGTGCATCGTCCATGAAGCTAGCATGTCCAATCGACGTCGCGAAGGTAGCTAGCAAAAACCAAGCAATTGAGCAATATGTCCATGACATCACGCGAGACACTGATCTTTATTTCTTATAAATCCTACAACTGGGTAGGATCATGAGTTTAAATAATATATCAGGAAAATCTTCAGAATTAACTCTGGTTCTCAGCAAGAGATACGACGCTTCGTGCCGTTGACTGCGCAAAGTTTGGCCGCTAAACTGGTACATCTCAACTTGTGGACGAAGATATATGCTCCGAATATTACTTGCACGAGACAACAAAATTATGAGAAAGATGTAAGCACAGGATTCGAACGTCGCCGTCTGTGAGCTGGAGCGGAACCGTGCCGGAACTTGCTGCAGGTTTCGTCCAGCAACTCGTTGTCTTACGTACCTACACTGCTTGCCGGACGGGGTCAGGCGATCGTGTGGCTGGGATTTAAGGACACACGATCGTGTGGTTCCTGGAGATCTTGCCCTTTAAAATGACGTGAGAACTACACGGAGGCGACGGTTCTCACGTCATTTTAACTTTTCTCCAGAAATCTGAATGCTAATCAATGGCTGCTTAGAGTATTTGCTAGCATTTGGTATCCTCCGTGCGGTGCTCATTTGTTCTAACAACGCTGCTGGTGGTACGTTAGAGTTGAGATGGCTCCGCATGCAGGGGCGGATCCAGCGGGGGGGGGGGGGGGGGGGGGGGGGGGGGCAGGGGGGGCCTGAAACTACATGGAGAAGAAGAGGAAAATGAAGAGGAAGGGGGGGCTGGAGGAAGAAGAAGGCTGATGAGCCCCTCCTTGCTCGCCGTCCAGGCTCCGCCACTGTCCGCATGTACCTATTTTATATGCTAAGTTGACATTGATACGACATTCATTTTAAAATGCTGATATAATATTGTTGCTATATAAGTTCTGTAATTACATACTATAAGACAAGCAGTTCTATTTCTATTTTAGAAGAGCAGATACGTACAGATATAAAGTAACTCATCTTGAGAAGCTCTAAAATTATTGAGAACACCAGACTTAGAGAGAGATAGAACTAGACAGTACTAACACAACCATTTACAAGTGTTATAAAAAAAAGTTCACATATAAGGCATGCTTTATTGATAATCAAAGTGATCCTGTTGATGAATAATTTGTCAAAGTCATATAGAAGCCGGCTATGCTACCCTGCTTAGTTGCTACAGTACGCAAAGATTCGTCCAATCTTCAACTCTTTCAGCATCAACTGCAGTGACAAGAATGCATGAACTACCAATGGCATTCAATCTTTCAATCGTGAGATACAGACTAATTTTTCTCAAAAATAAAGAATGTATATATATCAAGTACATTCTTTTCTTTCCCTAAAAAAATTACGTTCTTTTCTTTCTCAAACATTTGGTTGAATGCACATAAAAAAATATTTGAGGTAGCCATGTTCATCAACAATTTTTTTCCTAACATATCTGGAATGTCGATTCTCTAGTAACTTTGATATTTAACGAGATGTTTTGATGTGAAATTCTCAGAGAATGCGTAGAGTTTTTGGTGGCCTTCCACAACATAAAAGTTGTCTGAGCAGCACTTTAGCTGTTGGTGCTATTTGCACCGCAGATCGGCAAATCATATTTCTATCAAAAATCATAGATCTAATAATTAATTTTGTTTGTCCAAAAGTAGAGACTTGGAAGGTTTTTGTTTGGTGTCAACATTCGATGAACTATTTTACCCCCTATTTTACCAAAACAAAAATGCTTTGATCGCTAGATTACTTGAGGGGCTATATCAGAATGAGGAGTGAAAGCTACTAGTGGATGTGTTTCAGTGAGAACATTCATGAGTAATTCAAGTCTAACAATTAAACTCTTATATCAAAGTGTTATTCCATGTTTTGACGGAGTATATAGCACCACATTTCGTGTTTATTTATAAGTTTATGCATTGAATTAATTTTAACTCATATGCTCTCCTATTAAACGCTATCTATAAGTCGCATTAGAAAAACTCATTTACTTACATCTGCATTGCCCAAATGTAGAGAAAATAGTTCTGTCCAAACATATTTTGACACCTCTAAACCACGGATGAAGAAGAATATGCCATAATATATTTTTTCTACCATCCATTCAATCATCCCTTCGCAAAATCAGAACCAAGAAAAATGATACAATCAAGAAAAATACATAAATTCTTTTTTGAAAAATACTTCTAAACAAACATACAAAAGAACAAATAAAGGAGCCAATAAGCTAAACCACCTTGTCTAATCAACTACTCTCTTCAATAGAGAACAAAATCCCCAACCTCTTCTAGATTCTCTCTCTTAATAAACTGAAAATAAGAAAAACCAAGCAAAATAATAAGAGAGGAGAGAGAGACCACAGCCAGGCCACCCTCCTGTAACCTGTTCCTCTCAGCTCACCCACCCAGGCCGCCTCCTGCCCTCCTCCCTCCCAAGGCCTGCTCCCTCCCAAGCACCATCAGAGCCAAATCATCACCCCCCAACAGAACAAGAACGCCATTCTCGGGTGCACGGAATAGGAGACGAACATCGTCTCCTTCTTCCTCCTCCTCTCCTACCAAATCCTCCAAAATTCCGATCTTTATTCCAGAAAGATCCTCCTTTTCTCGGCTGAAACAGATATACACAGCTATATATAGCGTCTGGCCTCGTGGGCGAGTTCTTGGCTTCCCTACAAGTTGTAAATCGGAGGGAGTCCAAATCGCCTGCGACCGAAGGTGGGGGCATGGCGGAGGAGCGTCGGCGGTTCCAGAATTTGCGCAGCGTCCGGTGGCGGGTCGATCTTGGCATCCTGCCGGCGTCGCCGGAGGCGTCCGTCGAGGAGCTCCGTCGCGCCGCCGCCGATTCGCGGAGAAGGTGAGTCAGATGTGCTCTTTTTCCTTGGTACTTATCGCCTATGTGCTTTGTGCCTGTAGGTTGTGCTTTTTGTCGGCAGTAATCTGTTTTGTGTTCTGTTTCGTGGTTCGTGGTCGATCCGGCCATTCTGTTGCGTTGGAGGTTAGATTTTCGTATGGTTGGGGTGTTTTCATTTTCGTATGAGTATGATGAGGAAAATTGTCTCTTTTAAGGAAAACAACGCAATCATTAAGAATTAATGCGGGCAATTCGATTACAGGTTTCACGAAATAACTTGTAGTAGATTTGTTCTACTTTGTTTGTGCCCTATTTGCACTTAGCGATGTGCTATACATTTCATGGGATGGAATTTTCATGAGAAATTGCAGCTGAACAGGTCACCTGCATATGAATATATGAATATGCGAATAGGATTGGGGCAATACTTTCTTCTTCTTGCTGGGGTCATCTTTGTTTCATTTGAGCAAGTATTATCTGTACCAAACCAGATCTTATTCAATTGGTTCTTGTTTCTTGCAGGTATGTTAGTTTGAGGCGACGTCTGCTGGTAGACCCTCATCTTCCAAAGGAGGAGGACAGATCATCCAGCCTCGTTGTTGACAATCCGCTCTCTCAAAACCCAGGTATTTTATCATAGTAGAAAAATTACAGTAAATGTGAAATTGTGATATACATTGATATACTTATTTCCCAACTTGTTTAGCGGCATCACTCTTGAAATACTTGCATTATATCATTGATAAGATAAAAAGTGCTATAGTTTATTTTGCACTTATCTCTATGATTTTTTCTTCCATTTAGGTTTACTGAATCAGTCTTCATATAAACACATTACTGAAATGTGTTTATGTAGCATATTTATATGTTGAGTTTATCCTTCTTATTGTTGAGTATATCCTTATTGTCATGATTATATGTTGTCAAAAGACGAAGTAGCATAATTATACCAGTAGAAAGGGTCCTTAATTCCAAACCAACAAGAATAAATATGGTGAACTTTCGTTTTCATAAAGGTGCTAACAGACAATCAATTCCGAAGTAATTAAATGTTCCAAATGGCAAGGTCAGACAATTGTATTTTTCTTATCAAGGTAGCTTTTGGATGATGGAATGCAACAGTTTTGCATGTGTTGTTCCAATGCTTAATGCTACAACTCATAAGATCTCCCTCATTATAGTTTTTATTTAACTTCCTTCGGCAGATAGCAGCTGGGGCCGTTTTTTCAGAGGGGCTGAGTTGGAGAAGACTGTTGACCAAGATTTATCTCGATTATATCCAGAAGATGGTAGTTACTTTCAAACACCTGCATGCCAAGCCATGCTCAGGAGAATACTATTAATGTGGTGCCTTCAGCACCCAGAGTGTGGATATCGCCAAGGTAAGAAATACTTATATGTGTTACAATGCTTCTACATACATAGGCTTAGCACCAGATACTTTTACATTTTTCCTTCCTGGGGGTTGAAATTATCTGGAGCCACTTAATTTTGCATTACAGTGGTAAAATTTACCATTTGAACAGCAGTCGTGTAGAAATTATTAGGACACATGTAGTTTATATGGAAAGGAAAGCAAAATAACTAAGTGTTTAACTATATGATATTAACTCTTTAAAACTGTGATAAAAGCCCAGAGTTGTTGACATTAAATAGTTTCACATGATCATTGGCAGCTTTTCTCATATTCAGTTTTGTGTTTGATTGCCAAATATGGAATGACTAATTAACTATTATTCCATAGGTATGCATGAACTATTAGCTCCCTTAGTGTATGTTCTTCAAGTTGACATCGATAAACTTTCTGAAGTACGGAAACTCCATGAAGACTGTTTTAATGATGATTTTGATGGAGTGCCTTTCCCGGATACCGATATGGTTTTCAGTTATAAACCTAGAAAGGATTCGAAGTGGGGTACAGGAGGTGACGCCGATAATGGTTCTGTAAGAGCCTCCAAAGTTAACACTCTTGATGAGCTTGACCTGGATACAAAAGACATAATTTTACTTAGTGATGCATATGGAGCTGAGGGTGAACTAGGCATTGTATTGTCTGAAAGGTTCATGGAGCATGATGCATATTCGATGTTTGATGGTTTGATGGATGGAGGTAATGGAGTGGTTCGGATGGCGGAATTTTTCTCTGCATCCAAGGTTGGATCTAGCTCGAGTCTACCGCCTGTCATTGAAGCTTCGTCATCTTTATTTCATTTACTTTCTATCGTTGAGCCATCTCTTCATAATCATTTCATTGAGCTGGATGTGGAACCACAGTATTTTGCACTTCGTTGGCTGCGGGTCTTGTTTGGACGAGAGTTCTGCCTCAATGATCTTTTGGTAGTATGGGATGAAGTATTTGCCTATTCTAATGATATGCTTCTTAGCAATGATGAAGAATACAGTTTTAGGATCTTGTGCTCATATAGAGGGGCATTCATTGCAGCCATGGCAGTCTCTATGCTTCTTCACCTTAGATCATCTCTGTTGGCTACTGAAATTAACACGTCTTGTCTCCAGAGATTATTGAACTTCCCAAACAATGTTGATGTGCAGAAGCTAATTGAGAAAGCCAGGTCTCTACAGTCTATTGCCATTGATGCAAACACGTCATCCCCGTCCTTTCTTTTAAAGAAGGATAACTATGAGTATGATAGAGTTCACAGCAATCTTGCTACTTCAACTCCTCCAAGAACTCCACTGCATCCATTGTCCGAGAGTTACTGGGAAGAGCAATGGAGAAACCTGCACAAGGACGGAACAGGTCCTAAAGAGATTGAAAAAGGTAATTCTTTCAGCAGATCGCTAAAGAAATCTTTGAGCCAAAGGCTTGGTTTATCTAGGACAGAGTCGGATCCTTCTCCAGTGAAGGCAGTCAGACTGAAGAGTGACACCAAAAATCCAGTGAGGCGGTGCCTTCTGAATACTTTGTCAGATGAAGTGATACGTTCTAGAGAAGTTGCTGGGAAAATTCAGCAAGATGACTTCCCGATTGTCTCAACTCATAAGGAACCTCTTTTGAGTTCTGAAGGGCCCTCACAGCTGAAGGCAGCTGATGAAGATTTAACAATACCAGCTGAACCTGCTGATGTGAGTGAGACACAAACAGCAGAAGCATGTGTAGTAGAAGCTTGTTCCAGTGGTGAGAACTCTCCGGTGTTCTATGCGGCTAGAGCTGGTGATGAACATGAGAATAACCATGACAGCCACTCCGAGAGGAGCAGCATCACTTCAGATTCGTGTGCTGGTGACATTGACAGAGATGAAATCCCACAAGATGAGCCATCCAACTGTAACTGTGAAGACAAAACTGTCTCAGAAGCAGCACCCTCTGATAAAAATTCAGAACCAGTTGGACCCTCTGAAAGAACTGCCGTTTCAAACGAAAGAAAGCCATTCATTAGTAAACTGCAATGGCTCTTGAAGCTTGGCAGACCTTCAGGTGAAGGCAATCCGGACAAGGGTACATGTGAGACATCGGGTGACAAACATGATGTTGTTGCTCCCATCCCTTCACCTTCGGATGTGAGTTCAGATAACTCACGTAGTAGCATAAATCTGGCTCCTGGTGATAAGAAGGTAGTGGGCACGCTCAAGAACATTGGTCAAAACATGCTTGAAAATATCCAGGTAATGTGTTCAACATCTGCTGTTGCTTGCTCTGTGTTGTTATTATTTGATAATTTTGTTTTCTAGGCAATGCTTACTAGTACTCCCTCTGATCTTTTTTTGATGACGTTCAGACAAGAATCTTAGTGTAAATTTGAACTAGAAACTTTGTCTGAACGTCATGAAAAAAAGATCGGAGGGAGTAGTTTCTCTTAGAGTAGGCTGATAATGTACTAGTGACGGCACTTTCTATATCAATGATAGATGGTTAGCATGCCATCTTAGAGTAACCACCTCGTGCTTGTAGTTCTCTGTCACGTACGTAACTTGAATTTTTCTTGACCAGAAAGCTGTTGAAAGCACAAAAATAACAGTATTCGTATGTAATGTACAGGTGATTGAATCAGCGTTTCAGCAAGATCGTGGCCAGCCTAGCCCCATGGAGAACTTCTCGAACAACATTCTAGGAGGCAAAGGGCAGGTCACTGCAATGGCTGCTCTGACAGAGCTTCGCAAGATCAGCAACCTGCTCCGTGAGATGTAATCGTGCAGCGGTGTACAGAAGTCCGCCCATTCTTTCTCGATTCATTAGCTCAGTTAAGGCTCTGTAGCATAAATCTAGGCACCTAGGCCCTATTGTATATATAGATTCATTCGATTCCATTGAGTCCAGTATGTAAGTACAGGTACTGTACCTAAGGATCGCCTATCAAACTTAGTTGCGCGAGATGAGGGAATAAACTCTCCGGCATTAGGAAGCAACTTTTTTGATGGAACAATTTTGTAAGCATAAATGTCTGAGGTAGAATAATAAATGGAATAAGGTAATGTCCAGTGCATGACTAACCTATTGAACTTAGCCGGTCATGATTTGGCTGCGGACCTGCAGCTTGATGATCTATCTGTTCGACACGTCTGATGATAAGTCCATGTGAGTCACCGCAAATCTCATTCAGAATAGAAAGTTGCTTCCTTGTCCCTTTTTTCCTTGGCATATCAGTTTCTTACATCCAGTGTAATGGCCCATGGATATGATGAGTTAACATAATACCATGCGACTATTTTCAGCTCTGAATTGTTCCACGCCATTGCAGATGTCAAAGCTGCGAGACTATTCCTTTCAATACGTATATTTATTTATTTCATTAGCTGGGTTGTTGCTGCCCTTTCACGCATAACATGCATATGCTAATTTAGGCGAGGAAAATGACGGCTTGACGTCGTGCTAATAAGAGAGATGAATTTGGCATGAATTGGGTGGTGGGTATCCTATGTACGCCTCTCCAGCTGTCCCTCCTCAAACCAATGATTTCCGCGGGTTTGTCTGAGCGAGACGGCACCGATCGCGACCGGGTTTCGGTTCCATTTATTACATAATGTGCGTGCGTCACGTTTTATCGGCCAAAACTTGTGTTTGCGAAACGGGATGAGCCGGCCAAAGCATGGATGGCATCCACGGCACGGCAACTCGACGACGCCAGGCGCCGGCGGCGTGCTTGCTGTAAAGTGCATACTTGAAACGGTCGATGAAGCTTTCACGTTATTAAAACCGCTCGGTGTAATGTAACGGTTCACAGTAGTATTTGCGTTGGATAATGAGTTGTCTGCAGGTTGGTTTCAGTTCTTCAAGTATACTCCTGAATAAAGTAGGCCAGGGATGGGTTCTCCGTGACAGCCGGCCGGCCAGCCTAAAGATACCAATAACTGAATAACACGTCTGGCCATGGCCAAGCATCCGACAGGAGATCCAGATGATTTGTACAGTTTCATACTACAATTCAACAGAGTGCGGTTTCTTGGCAGATTCAGAGACCGAGGTTCGGGCGGCTCGTGTCAGGCAGGAATGCAGGATCCTCCTCCCTCCTCGTGGCTCTCCCTTTCCGCTCGCGTCGGATGCTGCGGGAGAGGACGCCGACCGGTCGGGCTGCGAGATTGGCAGCTAGTAATGCTGAATTCAAGATCAAAAAAAAAAAAAGTAATGCTGAATTCCACCGTGTCGCTGTCGGCGATGGTCCTGGGCGAAATTACGTGGCGGCTCGCTCCCGAGACCGAGCGCTGTGGCTGGGAGCTGACCTGGCCCCACCATTTTTTTCATCAGGACCAGCAGCCGTGGCACAAAACACAGCTCGAGTCACTGGCCAGTCACAGGTCTTATCCGTTCACTCTACGTGGGGCCTGGATCGCCTGACCAAAGCAGTGAATAATTCCGGACAAAAAAACGCTGTACTATGCGTGAATAATTTTCTTGGCTGGCTGAATTTTCTGTACTTTTGGAATAGGTGACTTCACTCCCTTTACGCGGTGACGGCCGAGCAAGGTACATACACTGCTGCCTGCGAACCGAAAGAAGGAAGCAAGCGCCGGCACGTGAGAAGCTACTCCGCCGACGACTGGGGAGCGCTCAGCGCTGGTAAAAAAATGTGCGTCCGATAAATTGCTCTCAGGGCACGGCGGCGGCGGTGTGGCTCTCTCTCTCTCCCTCTCTCTCTCTCTCTCTCTCTCTCTTTTTTTTTTTTTTTTTTTTTTTTTTTTTTTGTGGAAGGTTACGGTGTGGCGAACGGCTGCAGCGCCGTCCCGCGCATGGAAAGTGATGCGACCGCCTGCCAGAGGCCCAAAAGTGATTCGGCCTGGTGGCCTAACATGAAGTCCATCAGATGGGCCTATACGCAGCGAGTTGGGCCTAAACCTTGTTACCCGCGACCAGATCAAATTGGATAATCGCGATAAACTCTGGGCCGGTTTGTTTCTTTAAATTCAAACCGGGGCATGCCTCGATATAAAATAGAGAGCGAGCGCCAGCAAAGCTTTTACTTAGGACCCTACTCTATTATTTAGAGCCTTGAGCAAAAAAATAAACTCCAGCAGGGACCCTACTTAGGCCCTTATTTTGCATGCCCCCTCAAATTCTGTCTCCAAGCCCTCATTTCTAAGGTCCTCCAATCCTCCATCTTATTTGTGGGTCCCATTATTTTTTTTTTCACAAAATAGGGGATTGAACCACTTATTGCTGGAGTTGAAGTTAAATTTTGAGCCTTTATTTTTGTACGTTGGCTTGGAAAATGAAAATAAAGGCTTAATTTTAAAGTTCATTGCTGGAGTTGCTCTTAGTAGGAATGAATCGTTGGCAGCAATTGCTCTGGTGGCAGCTGCAGCGATCTGCAGCTTGGCAGCCATTGCCGAGCAGCAGCAGCCGGCGATCACTCTCCCGGGTTGCCCCGACAAGTGTGGCAAGTGGCAACATCAGCATTTCGTACCCGTTCGGCATGGCGCCCGGTTGCTTCCTCCCCGGGTTCGAGGTAACCTGCAACAACACTTTCAACAACACTACGGTGAAAAACTTGGAGAAGGTAATTTCGGGGTGGTATTCAAAGGGTATATAAACGGCGAAGTGCCGGTTGCTGTGAAAAAGTCAGAGAAAATTGACAAGATACAGAAGGATCAATTTACAAATGAGGTCATTATTCAGTCTCAAGTCATTCACAAGAACATCGTCAGGCTAATAGGCTGTTGCCTAGAGGTTGATATTCCTATTTTGGTCTACGAATTTGTCTCCAAAGGTAGCCTAGAAGGTATTCTTCACGGCAAAAACAAGGTTCCTCTTACTTTAGATATGCGTTTGGGCATTGCTGCAGAATCAGCAGAAGGTCTTGCATATATGCACTGCAAGACAAATACCAGCATCCAACATGGTGATGTTAAGCCAGCTAACATACTTTTGGATGATAATTTCGTACCAAAGATATCAGATTTTGGAATATCGAAACTTCTCGCCAGAGGAACAACAGAGCATGCTGTTGATGTTATCGGTGACAATATTTACATGGATCCCGTATACCGGCAAACTGGCTTGTTAACCAACAAAAGTGATGTCTACAGTTTTGGCCTTGTGCCCTTTGAACACATTACCGGAAAGAAGGCCGTTTATGGAGATGACAGTAGCTTCGTCAAAACATACCTTGACACCTACATAACTGGAATCAGAGATAGCAAAGGAACAGAGCTGTCTTGCAAAGCAAATGAAGCAGAACATGACACTGAAGTTCTCCATAATATTGCTCGGATAGCCAAGGAGTGTCTAAACACTGATGTTGATGAAAGGCCAGAGATGAATGATGTAGCAGAGCGTCTTCAAAATATTAGAAGAGCAAGGAAAAAATAGATGACGTCTGCAAGTTACTCGGCAGCAGATTGATGCAGCCTAGACAAAATATCAGTGATTTATTCAGTAACGTGTATTATTATTCTGTCATATGAAGGGTCTGTTTGGCAGCTGCTTCTGCAGCAGCTTCATTGGCAGCTTATACAAAACAGAAGAAAAGCAGTGCCAAACAGTTTCTGAAGAAGCGCTTATGACCGAAATAACCAAAGAAGCGCTTCTGCAAAATGACTGCGCGTCCAAAGCCGGAAAAACTGGCTCATTCCGGCTCAGCGAACTGTCCCCCGCTCCTGGGAACAGAAGTGCCCTTCAGCTTTGGGAAACAATTACGCCGAATGCCACCGCGCCTCCCTCTCCCTTGACCCCACGCGTCTCGCCTCCCGTTACGCGCGGCTCCCTCCCTTTCGCTGCCGCTCGTCTCTCCCTCTCGCACCGTGGCTGCGCCGCCATGAATCCGCCGCGGCGGCCGTCGTCTGCGGCTGGAGGAGGAGGGGTACCGGCCGGATCTGGAGGAGGGACGCGTGAAGAAGATGATCCCCAACCTGCAGATGTCGATTTGGCTCAAGGCAATGGATCGGCGGCGGCTGCTGCGGGCTTGGGCGCCGGCGTCGAGGGCGTGGCGTCGGCAGCGTGGCCAGGCACAGGCGCGGCGGCGGGGCCTTGGCCATCCGCGGGCGCGGCAGCGGGGCCTTGGCCGTGGCCAGGCGCGGGCGCGGCGGCGGCGCCCTGGCCGTGGGCAGGCGTTGCTCCGGGCGCCGGCGCGGCAGGGCGGTGGCCAGGCGGCGCTCAGGGATTGGGCTCGGCGGGCCCGTGGCCAGGCGGCGCTCCGGGCGTGGGCGCGGCGGGCCCGTGGCCAGGCGCCCCCGGCATGGGCGGCGCGGCTGCAGGCGCGTGGCCAGGCGCCCCTGGCGTGGGTTGCGCGCCCGCCGGCATGTGGCCAGGTGGCTCCGTCGTGGGATGCGAGGGTGGATTCCAGGAATTGTTGGCGGGCGCGGCAAATTTGTTGCAAGGTGACGCCATGCTGCCTGGTGCATGTTCGTCAGGTGGAGCTTCGGCAGGCGGTCATCCGGCGGCACCAACAAATGATGACAATACGAATGGAGGAGGTGCAGCAGGGGGTGTTCGACGTGGAGGACGTGGACGAGGTGGTCGTCGAGGAGGTGGACGAGCAGGAAGGCCTCCCGTTCCACCTTCTTCCGCACCGGCCGTGTGGTGGCAATGTGTAAGCATTACATAAGGCCTATAGATCCTAACTTCACTACTACCCACTCTAGGATTACTAATGATCATAGGATGATGCCACATTTCAAAGATTGCATTGGAGCAATAGATGGTACACATATTTCAGCAGTTCCACCTCCACATGATTATTTGAGATACATTGGAAGAAGTGGTAAACCAACCCAAAATGTATTGGCCGTCGTTGATTTCGACTTGAGGATCACTTATGCATCCATTGGTCAGCCTGGGTCTATGCATGATACGGCTGTGCTTTTTCATGCATTGGAAAATGATCCTGACTTTCCACACCCTCCTCTAGGTACGAACTACTACTTCTATTTGGCAATATTATTCTTATGTTTCAAAATTATTTCTTTACTAATGCATAACGTCTTGTAAATGCAGGATCATTTTATAATGGTGATGCTGGATACCCAAATCGTCACGGATACTTGACGCCATACAAGGGTCAAAGATATCACATTCCAGATTGGAGGAGGGGTCCTGCGCCACGCGGTGAGCAAGAGCTCTTCAACCATTTGCATTCAAGTGTTCGCAATTGCGTAGAACGTACATTTGGCGTGTGGAAAAATAAATGGAGAATCCTTTTGAAAATGCCAAAGTACTCGATGGATAAACAAATGATGATTGTTGCTGCTACTATGTGTCTCCATAACTACATTCGTGAGAATGATGCACACGATAAGGATTTCACCAAGTGTGATCGTGATCCCGATTATGTGCCCACCATACCTTCCAGATATTCGAAGCATCTTCCTCCTCAAAATGCGTCGGACACATCAACTCCAGAATCAAGTGACCACACCATGGATAGGTTCCGTGATGACCTTGCGAGGGCAATCTACCTTTCTAGATCGACATGATCATGTATAGTTTGATGCATTACCGTATGCTATGTGAAGATTATGATGCTTTTGTAAACACTACCGTATTATGTTGGTGATGATTTTTTGGACACATTATTGTAATGTATTATATTAGTTCTACTCTACTATTGCACTCTATTATTTTAGTGGTCAATATATAAATGATTAGTCCAATTTATTTTGTTGTGGAATATTATTTCTTTCATTAAACAGATATTACATGTGTATATCCATGTCTCAAATGGACAGGGGCACTTGGGTCATTTTGACAGGAAAAGCTGTTTTCAGAAAACACAGGATAAGCTGTTTTGCCAAACAGTTTGACAGGATAAGCTGTTTTCACATGATAAGCCAGAATGAGCCAGAAAAGCTGTTTTTAGAATAAGTCATTGAATAAGCTGTTTTCAGAATAAGCAAAAGCCCTACCAAACACACCCGAAGTACTTCTCTGTTCTCAAATTGTTGTGGTTAGGACAACGATTCTAGTTGAAAACTGAACTGGAGTTGTGCCCGCCACTCGCCCGGGAGAACGCAGGCGAGGACACAATGATTTGAGGATGGAAGGAGTAGATTTTTGCTTGCATCGACCAGTAAGTTCTTTGACCGGACTATATTGTGGTCGTCTTGGGCACCCAAACCTTACAATGTCTTCAGAAATAAATGTGAAAATATGTTATGTGGTATCCCCACTATTTGAGTGTACTCGTGCGTATCTCATAACCAACTCTGTTGATCTAAATGCGATGAGACCAAGCTTGATGACTCGTTTCATTTTATAAGATCTGTCGTCACCCGATTGAACGGGGTATTCGGCAGATATTTAGATCATGAGAGCAGCATGGTTAACGAGATCGATCTAAGAACACGCAGAGGGTTTATACTGGTTCAGGCCTCCCGAAGGATAAAAACCCTACGTCCATTGTGTTTCTGTATCGCAAGGTGCCAGATCCTTTTTCCCGTAGGGGTTACATGAATATTTATAGGCCATTTACCGCCTATCAGAGTCCTTCCTAATTACAACACTCCTTTTCCGTATCTAACAGAGAGATCATATCCTTCCCGTAAACTATACCGTGCAAGACAAGTCTTCAGAAAAAGTCTTAAAATAATATTCGGAATATCCAGAGGCTAGGGCTACGACAAGATGTTTTATGGTTCATAGCCATTTGAAAAGCTGGTGAAAAGCAACTTTTTCTTGTCCTTTGCTTTTTAGTTCATTCGGAGAAGATCTGCTTAACACGTCTCCTCAGTCAAGGGTCTTCTCGCGCAAAGAAGATCAAAAACATAATTAAGGTGATCACCAGGATCTCCGAGGTGGATTCTACCAGGTAGTAGTACATAAAGGCGGCGCTCTATGCTGTCACCGGACGTTTGGCAATCAAACTTTGGTGGCGGCGAAGATAACAAGCCGCCGGGGTCCGTCCCTTCCTTCTGCTGGGGTGGGTCGATTTGTAAGTAAGACCTCTGGTTCACACACCGTATGACAAGGGTCGATGCAGAGCAGAGAGATCATGCTTTGGAACGACGCTGGTTGCGAACCGTGGTGCACCCACCACCAGCTTGACAGTTGACACCTTCAATTAGTTCATTGCTAATCCCAGAGGTGGCAAAGGCCAAGGGAAAGGCGGCACGGACGTGTTCCTGAGATACTGTCTCGTGTTTCTCATGGTTCACGCACGCACGGCAGAAGCCTCTCCACCGGCGGCGCCGGTGAAAGGGCGGCGGTGTCGTGGTCCCGCTCCGGCAGCGGCAGGAGGACGGGCGCGGACGACGGCGCAGAGCGGTTGAGAGGCAGAAGTGGACGTACGTGTACCCGCGCGTAGCCTGGCTGCCACGACGCGGCTGCGCGGGCACCGCCTGGACTAACATTGAGGACATGCGGGTCGGTCGTAGAGAGAGGCGCGACGCCCGGGACGCGGCGGCGGGACGCGGCGGCGTGCTGCGGACAACGTGCCCATGCGACCATGAGGTCCACGACACGACACCGACGGGGTGTGGTCGCTATTTGAAATAGCGTAGCGACCACCCTGCGCCTTTCGTAGCCGTTCGATGAGGCTCTTACGGACCAGATCGAGCGTGGACTGCGCTCCGGGAGTTTGACCGTGTCCTCGTCAGGCAACGCGCTGGAGCTGGGCGGCGCCATGGCGGGAGGAATGCGGCTCAGGGGCGCGCGGGGGCAGGCAGAGTTCGGCGGCGATGCTGCCGGCGCATGGCGGATTTGTACGTCAAACCTAGTCACCGCGTCCTTCAAGAACAGCTCGGTCTCCTGATGCAAGTTTGCAAAGCAGGGTGGATGCAAAGCAGGGCGATGGGTTCAGATAGCGCGGTAGGCCGGCAGCGATAGCAGAGTAGTATATTGGCTTCAGATTGGTCACGCACCATGCTTATGCATGAAAAGTCAGGTGGCGGGCTAGAAACTCCTGAATCAACTACTATGGTACACTCAACTTTGGAAGCTAATCGTGCAGTGCTTATGGTGAGGTCTCGTTCAGCCGCTTCTCCGAACATTTTGTTGAATATTATTCACAGTCTGATGGCTCCTCTTCACATTCCTTCACCTTTCTGAGATTTCTGAGACGGCAATTGGCCAAATGAGCAGCTACTGCTCACAAAATCCCCTTCAATGCAAAGTACGGTAATGAATCGTTGGAAGTACACAGCCAATGAATCGTCGGAAGTAAACAAACTTATCTATGATCTCTTCTGAATAAAAAAGGAAATATGCAGAATCGAGGGTGAACCAGAACTTCTTCACAATAGCTGATTTTTGCCCACTTGGGTAAGCTGGAGGAAGGTTATTGCAAAACATGACAGGTTCATGTCAGAAAGTATCTCTTGATTTGTTTTGCCACTTCTTCACAATATTTTCTGCCTGTTTGTATTTAGTAACATGAGAGTTTCAGTTTAGGATTTGCTCCTTCTCAGGTGACTGAGATTTTGTAGATCTTTTAAGTCATATTTTTGGAACAATGAAACTAGACTGCTGGAACAATTAGTTCATAGCTAATGTTTACTGAACTCTGTTTTCAAAAGTACGCTGTTTACTGCATTGCATTTGTCCGAAGGGTTCAAATCGATTGAGACTTTTCTCATATGGGCAGGGTTAACGCGTGACCGTGCGCGTGTTAGGGGAGCATCTGTCCCCTCCACTCTGCCCGCCACGCGTCCGACCGGCGGTCGGAGCACCGCGCCGCCCCGCCGCGCCGCCCCTCTCCAACCCCACCCACTACCCTCAAGCCGTTTGTGGCTCCGGCAGCGCCAACGCTGCACCGCCACGCCGCCTCATATCACTTGCCCTCTCTCCCCCGAACCCTTCCTTCTAAAGTCATCGGAAATGAAGGTTGCTGACGCCCCTGGCATCCCAAACCCCTTACCCCGCCGGCGATAACCACCATCGACGATGCATCCCGCGTCGCACCGCCCGCCCCCCACCCCGCTCCGCCGGCATCTTGCCCCCAAGCTGCATCGCCGGCGCTAATCCACCCCCGGTGTCGCGCCGGTGCCATCGCCGGTGCGTCGTGCTGCCCCCAACCCCGTGCTCCGCTGCCACCTCGCCCCCGAGCTTTGCCGCCCGCACTAAACCACCACCGGTGACGCGCCGTGTCGCGCTGCCTTCCACACCACCGCGCTACACCATCTTATCCACTCGTGATGGACGCGTGGTCGCCCGCACACGCGTCCGTATGCGCGTTAGACCTATCGTTTTCATATGTTCATGCAACCTTCTGGCAACTAGCAACATCGCAATGGTAGCATTAGGGGTGTATCTTTCCTGTTTCGTAATGTATGGTCTTCCGGAAGAGCTTTGGCACACATAGAACAGAAAAACAGAGCAAAAATACGAAAACACTCTGCAGTCAGTGTTGAAACCTTTGACATGCACATTCCACACACTACTTCCTCTTTACGTGAGATCAATCATCTCTGTCGCCAAGCGAGCTCACGTACGCCACCCGGTCCGTCTCGTAGCCGAGGAAGCTCCACGACGACGACTTGGGACCAGGGCAGCGGCCGGGAGGCGCCGGGACGAGCCACGCCTTCCTCGTCTCCAGGTCCAGCGCGTACAGCGCCTGGTCCGGCTGCCGCGTGTACAAAGAATGTTGTGCTAATCATCTGAAGTACAATGTGTGTGTTTTGTTGAGGCCACCTCCCTCTTGATCTCTTCCCAAACTTCATGGCCCATTTCATGCCTTTGTACAAAAGACTTCATAATTTTTTTCTCTGAACAAGCATGTATAGAGCTCAGAGCAAAATTAGGAGCAAGCGCCCCCTTCCTCCGCAACCAATCATACATCATAAACCTAGTTTTGGTTCTCTCTATAGTAAACGATAAGCATGAGGGAAATTGCCCTTTGCATAAACCTAGTTTTGCTGCCAACCCCATTGAAAAGAGCCCCTGTACGACAAAGAAAGAATAGATTTAAAGCTAGCCATGAACCGGGTGCCACAAAGCAGAAAAGATGCAACAAATGTGGAGAATTTGGACATAGGAAGAATGAAAACTGCCCTTTGAATGAAGATCCTCCGAAAAAGAGGCAAGTGAAGTCCTTAACTTACCTTTATACTTATCACCTAATGTTCATGCAAAAACCCTTGTTGTCTAATAAAGGATAATTTCTCATGCAGGAAGAGAGTGTATAAACCAAAGAGGAAGCCACAAAGGCCAAAAATAGTGGCGGGTGAAACCATTTCGTCGGGTTCCATTACAAGAAGGCTTTCTAATTTGGTTGAAGAAGGGCAGATCCATGAAGTTGGTTCAACCTCTACTTCTACCAATTCAGCTAGGCACTCTCTCAACATCTCTCAAGAAGATGGCAGCACAAGCAACACCTAAATAACTGGAGCCATTTTTATGTGTTTTTATTCCATTGTGATGTACTGTTATGTTGTTGTTGAGCCATAGTGCAAACTATGAACCTTTACTGTTGGACAAATGTGTTTAAATGGCTCTTTTTGTGTGGCTGGACAAATATGTGAAATTTTACTTCATGTGATATATTGTGATGCGGCATCTATAAATATATCAAAAGGTCATGACGAAATTTTTATGTTTCCATGGCTGATTTGGTTTGATTCAATTTTTTAATTTTCATCTGATTTATTTTGTATTTTTTGGGCCAAAAGTACTATTTAAATCTATTATTATGATCATTTCTGTTTTTTAAATAATTACAGCATTAATTATGAATTTTTCTAGCCCAAATGTCTCATGTATGTGCTTGTATAACATTTAGGGGCAAAACTGTCCAGAAAAATATGTTTCAAAGGGTAGTGCTATGCTTTGCAGCAAAGGAGAGGAAATGAGTGGCGTTTTTGAGACCCTGCGTTTACTAATGCTATTCTTTGGAAGCCAGACTTTAGGCATGCTACTCTTTTAATTGTCCCCTCCCAGGACCGAGAGCCGTGGCTGGGAGCTGACCTGGCACCGCCATTTTTCCCATCACCGGCCAGTCATAGGGATGGCAATGGATACCCATTACCCGCGACCCGGTGGATTTTTCTCCTATTAGGAGAAGGATTTGGGTGAAAACTTGTACCCATAGGTCTACTAATGGGTGAAAAGGCTCGCCCATCGGGTGGGCCGGGTCAGGATGTGGATCAGCAGAACCCGAACCCATCACCCGTGGAGACCCGGTCCAAAATACATTAGCAGCCCATTTTTCATGAGGTCTAGCCCAACATACTTACATAGCCCAACTTTACATGATATAAAACCCTCTCCAAACCCTAACCCCACACATTTCACTTTACTCCACTCCCAATCCCAGCCACCTCACTCTCCCTCAGCTCGCTCTCTCGGTCTCCTACCGTCCGACACCGACGAGGCGACGACGAGAGAGGTAGGACCTAGGACTTCGGCATGGCGGTGCTCTCCGGATCCACCAGCGACGACGGCCGGTGATCCTTCTTCCTCCTCTAAACTTCTTTTTATTTCTGTCGCAGCAACTGCAAGTTACTGACCCCGCATCTCTGGCCGCCCATCCGAACCCGAAGGGACGTCGTCGAACCTGACCGGCAACCACCAGATCCGAAGGAAAAACAAGTCCCTGCATCCGTCGTCGACCTGCTGGATTCACCACCGCCAAGATCCAATCCCGCAGTCGTCTTGCTAGCTCCTGGTGCTCCACCGCCCCCTGTTGCGGCTCATACATCCCCACCGCTATGTGCTGTGCAGTTCATCGTTTCTTTATGTGGTTGCAAGTTGATTTACTGTTTCTTTTTGTTCCTAGTTAATGAGAAAGAGAGGAACTCGTCTACCTTCTGGTCTTGTTTTCAAGACATTCAAGAGGGACTTCAGGTCTGTATAAACCACAATACTAATCTTGTTTATATTAATCAATAGTCCTGCCATATTGTACTTTTTACTCAATTCATTCTCATGTGTGTAGGAACTCAAACTTGGGTGAAGCTGCATATGTAGCGGCTTCAAGTTCAGCAGCAAGGTGGAGCAGCAAGGGGGCATGCATGTGCGCTGTTTGCAAGATGCAAGTGCAATCTGCTATGTGCTAGTTCACATATTGCACTATTTTTGTAACCTGTTGGTTGTAAAACTTATGCATAACTTGTCTTTTGTGCGCCATGAGGCCCGTGACTTGATGATTTAGTTTGAACTTCTGATCATGTACTAGACTGATGGTAGTACTTGATGTTAAGTGATGAATGGTGGTGCTGCTGAATTGCTAAATATGCTTGCTGTTTTCCTGCTGTTATGCTGCTATAACGGTAGTACTTTGTCATATTTCCTGCTGTTATGCTGTTGAAAATTCGAGATGGTTGGAGGATATGGGTACCCGCTGGATCTGGGCCTGGGTGGAAAACTGAAAGTTGCCTAGAGGGGGGGGGGGAGGGGGGGGGGGGAATAGGCAACGCTAAAAACTTCTGCAAATTAAGACTTAATCAAACTGTCAGTCCACCGGATATTCCGGCACACTGTCGGATACTCCGGTACCGGAGTATCCGGTACTGTGTCGGACAGTCCGGTGCAGAGAATAAATCTTGTGAAATTTGAATTCTACAAAGTTTCTAGCAATTCTACTTGAATCAAAAGACTTGTATAGATACTAGCAAGTGAATCTACACAATATTTGCGGAAGGAAACAAGTAGACAAGTAGATCGAGGCAATATAGTGAAATATAAGCAATATGAACAAGAACAAGTATGAACTACAAGAGCAATCAAAAGATAGACAATTGACACAAGATTTTCTCCCCAAGTTCAGGCTCACACAGTGCCCTACGTCTCCGTTGAGGAGTCCACAAAGGACCGGGTTGCTTTCAACCCTAAACCTCTCTCAAATGGTCACAAAGACCGATTCGAGTTTTCCACTAGCAAATCCCTTACGGGAACAGGTAATACAAACTTCCTGGAGCTTCACCACACGAATTGGGAGCTCCCGGGCAACCTCTAGCCGTCTAGGAGCACAAAGCTCCAAGAGTAACAAATGAAACCAAATGAGAATGATGCCACAAGAAGCTCAAGAGTGGAATGCTTGCTCTCGACTCAAATCACTTGCTCTCACACACTCCCTTGAGTGAATCACACAAATCTTAGGCTTGGGAATGAGTAGAGAGTGAAGGGGAGAGGCTTTGGTCGTGTTCTTGTGAGTGGAGGCGAGAGAAATGGCCGTTGGAGGTGAATGGGTATATATAGGCTCTCCAAAAATCGAACCGTTGCGCTTGCTGGTTAGGGTCTACCGGATACTCCGGCAGTGTGCCGGATATTCCGATAGACACTTAGGCTGTGGTGAAAAAGGCTTCCACCGGACATTCCGGTAGAGTGCCAGATACTCCAGTGGGAGCGTACTGAGTGGCTTCCAGATACTCCGGTGGGGTGCTGGATACTCCGGTGGGAATTTCTCAAAACTGAACTTTTGGCTAGCTGAACATTGTTTGGTTTTGGTTCACATAGAAGCTCTTGTGACATCAATAGACATATGATTATCATCCCTCTTGATAGTACGGCATTCCTAGACTCAATGAAAATTAAAATAGTGGCAACTTCGTCTATTGAGCACTTGATGCCATTCTTTTCAACTCAAAGAGAGATTTCAACATGAAATCTTTTTGATTCACCATGGTGAGACCTAGCTGAACATATACTCAATGCAAATATTAGTCCTTTTGATCGTTTTGACGTCAATCACACAAAACACATGATTAGGGGCCTAGATGCACTTTCAATCTCCCCCTTTTTGGTGATTGATATCAAAACAACCAAATTATAGCAAGAATAAAAAATATACAAAATAAGCTAGATAAATTTTGAGAGAGCTCCCCCTAAATGTGTGCATGAATTGAATTCATCATAGTTGGCCTTGAAATGCCAAATACACATTTTCAAGAAAAACAACATGAGAGCTCCCCCTAAAACCTTGCTTGGACATAATATCATCATAAGAGCAATAATCATTATGCATCACATTAACACAAAAAGCAATTTTCACACAACCTAGAAAAATTAGAAACCAACAAGCATCATTAAATCCACATAGTCTCATGCAAGGGACATAAATTAAACTTATTCTTACAATCAAGCACTTAGTTCAACATAAATAGTAATAAACCTACAAGTCCATCACTAGATAGAACGATACAATTTCTCCCCCTTTTTGGCATCACATCACCAAAAAGTGAAAGAAAACAAAGACGAATCACTCTTCATCTCCGCTGCCCGCTGCCTCTTCTTCTTCCTCACTTTCTTCTTCCTCGCTCTCTTCTTCCTTGCCCTCATCCTCCACCTCGGTGTCCTCATCATCACTTTCCACAGTACCACGAGCTGCTCTCTTGAAGGGAGCAAAGAGGTCACCATCATCATCATCCTCAACATCGGAGGGAAGATCGGGAAGAGGTGGTGGTGCAACATAAGGAATGGAGTTAGCTTCACACAGGTTGCGAAGATTGAGATTGATGTTCTCAAATGTTGCCCTTGTCTCCTCACGATGCTCACGAATCTGAATAGCATTCTTGGTGCACTTGTTGAAGAGTGACTTGAAGGCTCTAGCAAAGAAAGAGGAAGAGCTGCTGGATCGGCGGCGACGGCCTGACTGAGATGAGCTTGCACCAAGAGAAGCACGAGTAGCTACTGGAGAAGAAGATGTAGTAGCAGTGGATGAAGGCAATTTTCTGATCCTGTAGGGATTATGCTTGCAATCCTTGTGAAACTTGATCCCTGAAACAGTTTCTATCATCTTCATGATGTAAGGAGCATATCCACAGCTGCGACTAGGGTCAGTGGCAGTAGCATAGATCTGCCAGAAGATGAAAGCAAACACACTGAACCCATTGACTCCCCCCCCCCCCCCCCCCCCCCTCTTGTTTGACATATACCACAGCAGGTTTCTAGCAAAGCCAAGAATAGTGGAGGCATCACCACGCTTAGGGAGAAGGGTGTGCCTAAAGAGAGAGTTGCAGTACTTGTAGAAGGGCTTCATCCCATGAGTGGTCCCAATCTCAGCTCCTCTTTTCTCATACATGAAGGCAATCTGCTCATCGTTTAAACTGTGCTCACTGAAAATGTCAGTCTTGCCTAGATCATCATCTCCAAACCCAAGAATAGCTGCAAAGTCAGAATAGGAGATCTTAAAGGGATGACCCTCAGTCATCCAGTGAATCACATGCACATCTTCAGTGGTGTCATCTATCCAATATGTAGCATAGAATTGAGCAATGACTTCAGCATTCCAATCATAGGACAACGCCATAATGTTTGTCATCCCCATCTCCTCACACTTGTGAATGACTTGATTGATGATGGGGTCATTGAGCTTCCTCATATGATCCCAATCAATGAACTGCATAGGGAGAATGGGAGTGCTCTTGGGATGAATGACAGTCCTGTACCAATCCCACTGAAACACAGTGTTGAAGCGGTAGTCAGTGAGATGACTTTCCTTCTCAAATTCAAAGGGGTTTTGCCTGCGCAAAGCTGTGAAGTCATGTCTCCCCTTTGAAAGATTCATGTGAGGCCTGCCACTTGTGTCTCTTGGTCGAGTACTGACAGGAGAGTGCATCCTTGGGAACATGTTTCTGACCAAGGGTGGTGGCTCATTGTCATCATCAGCTATTGACTTGCCCTTGCTTCTACCCCTTTTTGATCCACCTTTGCTTGAGCTTGAAATGTTGGGATCAATGGTCCTCTTCCTTCCACGGTCCATCTGTCACAACCAGTCATGAAAGAGGTTTAGATAGTTGAAGTGAATGGTGGAATCAAAATGTAGAAGATTAGAGGAATTGTTGAGTTGTTAGGTTCTGTCGGAGTATCCGGCACAGCGTCGGATAGTCCGGCGTCGGATACTCTGGCACACTGTCGGATATTCTGACAGACCCTAGCAAATTAAAAATTCGTCGAATCTCCTAAATTAGCCATGACATTCCAACCAAACTTCTAGCATTGCTAAACATCCACATATCCAACATATTGACTGAAGGAATCAAGCTAGAACATCCAAAACATGGAGATCGAAGGGATTTTCGAGAGGAGAGAGAGCAATGGTACCTTCAAGCACTTCTTCGGTTTCTCGGAGAAAAACTTGCGGGGCACCGGAGTCTCCGGCGATTGGAGGTCCTTGGAATACCTTTGGGAGTCGAATCCCGCTCCAATCAACCAAGAATCGAAGATTTTGGTGTAGGGGAGAGAGAGAGGGCGACGAGAGGGAGTTGGGGGCGCGGTGAAGAAGAAGTAACCGGTTCAACTCGGGGTTAAAATCCTTTTATAAGCTGTAACTCGTCGGATACTCCGGTAGAGTACCGGATATTCCGACACTCCCAGGCCCGGATACTCCGGTAGGGCACCGGAATATCCGATGGGGGCGTACTGAGTTGCCACCGGATACTCCGACGTCCTGTCGGATAATCCGACCCTGACTAGTTTTGAACAACTGATTTTCAACCTTTAGGAGATTTTCAAGGGATTGAGGGGCAATGGATGGACTTATAGAATACACTCATCATACATGGTCAGTAAGCAATCAACAATCATAACTATGACCATATACAACAAGATAGGATCAAAAGATCAAGAATCATTCAAATAGTTTTGAAAATCACTCAAATATTTTCGCAATGCATTTTGTTTTGCAAGACCAAGAAATTAGAAAACAACATTCAGATATGCAACATTCTACTCCACATTAGAAGAATCAAGGATATTCAATTCACTTCTAAGATCACAAAAGCGCTTCTCATCTAGTGGCTTGGTAAATATATCGGCAAGTTGGGCATCGGTTCTTATGTAACTAATCTCTATATCCCCTTTGATAGCATGATCCCTCAAGAAGTGGTGCCGGATATCTATGTGCTTAGTTCTATTGTGATCAACGGGGTTATGTGCAATTGCTATGGCACTCTCATTGTCACATAGGAGAGGAACCTTGTTCATAATGTAACCAAAGTCCTTTAGAGTTTGCCGCATCCAAAGTAATTGTTCACAACAATTACCGGCTGCAACGTACTCCGCTTCGGCGGTGGAAAGGGCAACGGAATTTTGTTTCTTGAATGACCATGACACTAGGGACCTACCCAACAATTAGCAAGTCCCAGATGTGCTCTTCCTATCCACCTTACATCCGGCGTAGTCGGCATCAGAATAGCCAACTAACTTGAACTTGGCGCCCTTTGGATACCACAGCCCTAGGTTAGGTGTATGAACCAAATATCGCAAGATTCTTTTAACGGCCATCATGTGACACTCCATAGGAGCGGATTGAAATCTTGCACACATGCACACGCTAAGCATAATATCGGGCCTAGATGCACAAAGATAAAGCAATGAACCAATCATGGAGCGATATACCTTTTGATCCACGGGTACTCCTTTTGGATCAAGATCAAGATGTCCATTGGTTTGCATTGGAGTCTTCATGGGTTTGGCTTTGTCCATGTCAAACTTCTTGAGCATATCTTGAGTGTACTTGGCTTGACATATGAACGTGCCTTCTTGGAGTTGCTTGACTTGAAATCCTAGAAAGAACTTCAACTCCCCCATCATGGACATCTCAAACTTCTTGATCATGATCTTGCTAAATGCTTCACAATATTCTTGGTTAGTGGAACCAAATATAATGTCATCGACATATATTTGGCACACAAAAATATCATCATCAATTTTCTTTGTGAAGAGAGTAGGATCAACTTTGCCGACAATAAATTGATTTGCAACAAGATATCCCTTAAGGCATTTATACCATGCTCTAGGTGCTTGTTTTAGCCCAGAGAGCGCCTTATGGAGTTTGAAAACATGGTTAGGATACTTTGGGTCTCCAAAGCCCGGTGGTTGCTCCACATACACCTCTTCACTAATTGGCCCGTTGAGAAAGGCACTTTTCACGTCCATTTGTTGTAGCTTAAAACCATGGTGAGTAGCAAAGGCAAGTAATATGCGAATTGACTCGAGCCTAGCTACGGAAGCACAAGTAGATCGAGGCAATATAGTGAAATATAAGCAATATGAACAAGAACAAGTATGAACTACAAGAGCAATCAAAAGATAGACAATTGACACAAGATTTTCTCCCCAAGTTCAGGCTCACACAGTGCCCTACGTCTCCGTTGAGGAGTCCACAAAGGACCGGGTTGCTTTCAACCCTAAACCTCTCTCAAATGGTCAGAAAGACCGATTCGAGTTTTGCACTAGCAAATCCCTTGCGGGAACGGGTAATACAAACTTCCCGGAGCTTCACCACACGAATTGGGAGCTCTCGGGCAACCTCTAGCCGTCTAGGAGCACAAAGCTCCAAGAGTAACAAATGAAACCAAATGAGAATGATGCTACAAGAAGCTCAAGAGTGGAATGCTTGCTCTCAACACAAATCACTTGCTCTCACACACTCCTTTGAGTGAATCACACAAATCTTAGGCTCGAGAATGAGTAGAGAGTGAAGGGGAGAGGCTTTGGTCGTGTTCTTGTGAGTGGAGGCGAGAGAAATGGCCGTTGGAGGTGAATGGGTATATATAGGCTCTCCAAAAATCGAACCGTTGCGCTTGCTGGTTAGGGTCTACCGGATACTCCGGCATTGTACCGGATATTCCGATAGACACTTAGGCTGTGGTGAAAAAGGCTTCCACCGGACATTCCGGTAGAGTGCCGGATACTCCGGTGGGAGCGTACTGAATGGCTCCCGGATACTCCGGTGGGGTGCCGGATACTCCGGTGGGAACTTCTCAAAACTGAACTTTTGGCTAGCTGAACATTGTTTGGTTTTGGTTCACATAGAAGCTCTTGTGACATCAATAGACATATGATTATCATCCCTCTTGATAGTACGGCATTCCTAGACTCAATGAAAATTAAAATAGTGGCAACTTCGTCCATTGAGCACTTGATGCCATTCTTTTCAACTCAAAGAGAGATTTCAACATGAAATCTTTTTGATTCACCATGGTGAGACCTAGCTGAACATATACTCAATGCAAATATTAGTCCTTTTGATCGTTTTGACATCAATCACACAAAACACATGATTAGGGGCCTAGATGCACTTTCAAAAACTCCATCCGTGACATTAATTGGATTATCCAGCGGGTGGAGTTTCATCCTAAAGGATGCGGGTCTGAGGAGGGTAAACCCGATGGATTTCCACCCGTTGCCATCCCTAGCCAGTCACTAATCTTATCCGTTCACTCTACGTGTGGCTTGTATCTCCTGACCCCAGCAGTGAATAATTTCGGGCCAAAAAAAGCTGTATGCTTGAATAATTTTCTTGGCTTGTTGAATTTGCTGTGACTATTGTAAGCCAAATTTTTTTTATTTAAATCTTTTTTAATTAATATTTTAATAAGAGACCCTCTCGAACTAGATGTGCAAATCTTGAAGTTTTAGTCGCGCCATTTGATTTGCCGCGACTAAAGAGTCAGTCGCGCCATTTTTTTGTCGCGACACTTGTCCACATCAGCGTTGACGGCCACAACGTAAAAATCGACTTGAGTCGCGACATTCTGATTGGCGCGTCTCAAATGGCAGTCGCGGCAATCCGATGGGCACGACTTGCCATTGAGTCGCGGCAATCTACTTGGCGCAACTCGCGGGGGACTTAGCCCCGCGCGCGGCCCCGCCCGCTCGCTCCTTCGTTCTTCTTCCTTCTTCTCCCTTTTCTTCGGTCCGGCCACCCCCCATCGTCTCCCACTTGCCCCATCAAATCCGGCCACGTTTGTTGGTGAAGCGAGCCCAAATCCCGGGTCTAGGCTCCTCCAAGGTAACTCCTTCAACTTGTCCAAGTAGATTATGAAATGGACTTGTTTTTCTTTGGCTGTAGGTAGTTAGGGTTTAGTGGTTTCAATGGAGATTGGTGATGTATTTAGTACAAATCGAGTATAATCAGAGATTATGTATCGCTCGATGGACCGATTGTAGTGTATTTTGAACGTGTGAAATGTCTTGCATGAGTGCCTAAATTTTTCTAAGTACTAGTCGCGCCATTCTGATAGCTGCGTCTGTCTTTTGACTCGCGCCATTCAGAATGGCGCGACTGGCGTCATTAGTTGCAGCAATTAAAATGGCACAACTCGCGGAGCAGTCGCGGCACGAGTGTCTCGTTTGCAGAGAGGTTTGGACGTGCAACGCTGGCTGCGCTGCGACTAAGTATGAGTCGCGCCAGGCAAAATGGCGCGACACCTGGAACAAAATCGACAGCAAATATGCTGGTTTTTGTACCTCGAACTAAAATGTTCGAGCTCAATCTCAAACATAACAAAATGCAATATATAGACAGCATCCACATTCATAAATATCAACATTTGAACAGCACACACTAGATCCAACATAAACTAACATAGTTCAACATACAAGTCCAACATATGTAACACTGCCAACTTCGTCTCCTCCAACATCTTCACCTCCGATAACCTCTTTATTACCGGCATGTTCGTCCTCTTAATTAGCGGCTTGTTCGTCCCTCTCTCCATGGTCACTATCGCTATCTGAGTCTGAAGCGAGCAATTGTTCAATATTATTCTCTTCTTATCTCTCTCTCTCTCTCTCTCTCTCTCTCTCTATCCTCTTCTTCAAATGTGTTGTCGGGAAAGTCATTGTTTACCATCGCTATATCATCCTCCGCCATGCCACACGGCGACAATACATGATGAATGTGGTCCCGAACCGGAGAGCCATCAGGAAAGTCAGGCGCATGAAGTGCTTCTTGAGTCAACACATCAACATGCTCATCCTTCAACAGCACCGTTGGCGGAACAATTGCATCACATCCATGTCTATTCCTACCATCATTTTCGGCAACATCTACTATCACTTCCGCGATTCTAACTTGAGAATCTTTCAAACATTCCTTCTAAAGCAACCAATTGTCCTCCGTACTCAATTCTAACAAAACATAATGAGCTTTACCACCTCCATCTGCATCAAAGCGTCCCCGAAATCCCAAACAATCTCGAGGACCGACACAGGACGCAGCTCTTGTCTCAACTTCACTAAACATGGGTGCTTTCACAAATGTGACGACCTGTTCACTCATGTCAACCAATTCACCATTCTTATTCACCGTTCCGCCAAAAAATAAACGAACCACACGGTCCATCTACAAATTTGAACAACCATTTAGTTTTCACCTCTACCAAAATGTACAATTTAATACTACACATACCTAATAAAACCTCACATTATCTAACCATTTACCATTGCCTAAAAAATGACATGCAAGCCATCTTACACGTCAATAAAACGTTACAATTGAACCTTCGAGCGATACATGACCTCCGATTAACCTCGATTCGTACCAAATCCTCCACAATCACTACAAATACCACTAAACCCTAAGTATCTAAATCCCACGAAATTCAAATGCATTGCAAAAACTAATTGGACAAGATGGAGGAGCTACCTTGGAAAATCCTTCCCCCGCGATTTGGAGCCGAATCCTTCACCCAAGCGCCCGGATTTGAAGATTATAGGTGGGCGGCGATGTGAGGAGGAGAGAGGGAGGATGAACTGCCGGTCGGGTAGGGAGGAAGAAGAAAGGGACGCCCGGGCGGGGCCACGCGCGGGGCTAAGGCCCCCGCGAGCCGTGCCAAATAGATTGGCGTGACTCAATGACGAGTCGCGCCCATCGGATTGCCGCGACTGCCATTTGAGTCGCGCCAATCTGTATGCCGCGACTCAAGTCGACTATTCCGACGTAGCCGCCAACGTAGCCGCCAATTTGCAAATCTAGTTCGGGAGGGTCTCTTATTAAAATATTAATTAAAAAAGGTTTAAATAATAAAAAATTCTGGAAGCCAAGGTAGGTGACTTCATTCCCTGTTACGCGGTAACGACTGAGCAAGGTACAGGCAATGCCCCTCCAGCCTCCGAACCGAAAGAAGAAAGCAAGCACCGGCACCTGAGAAGCGGCTCCGCCGGCGACGGGCGAACGCTGGTAAAAACAAAAAGAAATATACGTCGGATATTCGGATTCGATTTCTCGCAGGGCACGGTACGGTACGGCAGCGGCGGTGGGCCGAACAGCGGCAGCACCGTCCCGGCGCTACTGAAACGAAGTCCATCATATGGGCCTATACGGAGTGAGTTGGGCCGTTCGTCGTGGCGGTTTTGCACGGCGAAACCTATACATCGGTCGTCCGATGGGATTCATTCTCTCGGGCATTGTTTGAGATCCGTGCGTCTTAGATGAACGTTCCAGATGCATGCGGGGTAAGTGAGAAGGACCAGATGCTGCCATGTGTTGCAAACTTATTGTGGCGGGTGGGGAGTGGGAAAAAAGAAATGATTTTCAAACTTTAAACGTATTTTTCTCCTAAACCGTAAGTCCATTTTCGAATCCGTTTGAACCTACATGTTCGTTACAATTAATTCTTCAAGATGAGATCCAATATGGATATTTTTTGATTTTTTAAAAGTTCAAAATTTTCATCAACATTTTGAATGCACTGCGTCAATATTTTGTTTGTAACATGTCAATATTTTTTTTGTTAATGGTCAACATTTTTCAAAAATGTTGATTTCATTTAAAAAATGTTAAAATAGCATTACATGAATGTTGATTCTTTTGTTTTGAAATGTTGACTTCCTAAGTTAGGTTGTGCTGCTTAAATTTGGTAGGCTATTGGGCCGTTCTATGATATGTTAACTATAGAACGCCCTATGTATAAGAAGTCCCATTTTGCACGCAGCCAGCGAAGTGGACCTAAACATTGGACCCACTAATTATCTTTGTAAAATAATAATATCCTTGCTCTCTTTTTTTTTGATATTTTATATCCTTACTTTATCATTACTAACTAAGAGTCTCTCTCAAAAAAAAATCTAAGACCGACCCACCAGAGTCTAGAGGTTCTAGATGCATTTTCACGTTCTAAAGAAAAAAAATTCACAAGCGAGTGCATATGCCCGCACTTGGAAACAAAAAGGGTGACCGACTCATCAAAGGGAATAGAGGCCAAATTTTATTGCCTTGACCAAAACTTGCTTTTCAAAATGTTCTGAGCTATATAGATCTTATAAAACAAAAGGAATCAACAAACTTGGTTATGAGATACACATGCATGAATCCATTCCTAACAGTAGGGTACAACATTACAGGTTCACATTTATTTCCGAGGAACTTAACGATAGGTCCAAGTAAAAACTTACAACACAGTAATAATACGTAAACAATACTATTACAGAACCTTGCATAAGCACTTATATAGTTTAACAAAGCACTCTGGGCTGCATCAATCCGCAGCTAAGTAACTCGCTTCACCCCTCTACTTTTTCCTTTCTCTCCTAATATTTTGGAGACGCTCTGCTACATCATTCATCTCTGGCCTTTGATCAACATCATTATTTAGACACTCCTTGGCTATCAGAACAATATCATTTACAACTTCAATGTCATTTTCTGCTCCATTTACTTCGCCAAACAGTTCTTTTCCTTGGCTCTCTCTGATCCCACTTATGTAGGTGTCAAGGTAAGTTTTGACAAAGTTACTGTCACCTCCATAAGTGGCCTTCTTTCCTGTAATGAGTTCAAAGAGCACAAGACCAAAACTGTAGACATCACTTTTGTTGGTTAACAAGCCAGTTTGGCGATACACTGGGTCCATGTAGTTATTGTCACCAATGACATTATCAGCATGCTCAGTTGTGCCTCTGGAGAGCAGTTTCGATATTCCAAAATCTGATATCTTTGGTACGAAATTATCATCCAAAAGTATGTTAGCTGGCTTAACATCACCATGTTGGATATTCGTATTTGTCTTGCAGTGCATATACGCAAGACCTTCTGCGGATTCTGCGGCAATGGCCAAACGCATATCTAAAGTAAGAGGAACCTTGTTTTTACCGTGAAGAATATCTTCTAGGCTACCTTTGGAGACAAATTCGTAGACCAAAATAGGGATATCAACCTCTAGGCAACAGCCTATTAGCCTCACGATATTCTTGTGAATGACTTGAGATTGAATAATGACCTCATTTGCGAATTGCTCTTTCTGTATCTTGTCAATTTTGTTGGACCTTTTCACAGCTACTGGCACTTCATCCTTTATAAACCCTTTGTACACTACACCAAAATTACCATGCCCAAGAGGATCACTATACCCTTTTGTCATTTGTTTCAGCTCCTCTTTGTTGAAGATCTGTATTGTTTTTACCTTCTCTAATATGGGGCCACCGTTCTTTATGAAAAAATCTTGCATCTTCTTTTTCTCTATGCGAAGAAGCACTATGAACAACAGAGTAGCCAGCAAGAGGAGAACCCCTACGATTCCTATATGGGCAATAAAGAATCTCTTAGTTATCATAAAAAGTTATACTAAGAACCTGTCACTACATATCCTTTTCTCAAATACTCGAATGAATTTCTAAGCAACAACAATTAAGTCTGTAGCTTTTGATGGCTAGTCTTTCTTTTGTGAATAAATTCACGAACTATTTGTACTCTTGTAACACAAAACTACTCTATTTTTACAAAAGAGTGATATCGGTTGTCAGATCACCGAGGTTGCTAGCTGCTGGCCATGGCTCAATAAAAGGTGGGCCACACGAAGGGCCATATTTAAACTGGATCACATTTATGATAAGATAATAGTTCATTTCACTCTCCTGAACAATTCACTTTGTCTGATTTATCCCTGGATAAAATCATTGCTTAACTTTCTCCCCCAAAAAATTCATGTTGGTGCAATACACCCCCTATCATGATTTGTATTTTTTTCTCGGTGTACAAATTAAATTTGAAGCTCAAATTTTGTTTGATGATAATTAACACAACAACCTATGTTAAAATAATTATAACATATTTTTGGATACTATTTACATAGTATAATAGAAATTAACAATAAATTCATACATTTGATGTCCAAAAAGTATGCTAAAACTATTTTTATATAGCTTATTGTGTGAGCTATCATGATGCAAAATTTTAGCTTCAAATTCCATTTGTACGTTGAGAAACAAAAAAATACAAATCACAATAGGGGGTATATTGCACCAACCCGAATCGTTTGAGGGAGTAAATTGATCCAAGATTTTTTTTTCAAGGGTAAAACGAACAAAGTGAATTATTCGGGAGAGTAAAATGTACTTTTCTTGTACTACCTAGGTTCCGTAGAATCGTCACAAAGCATATTCATAATCCATCGTTTTAGTAGATGTAATAACTCTATTAAAATAGAAACTAGTGATCAAAGTTGCACATCAAATATCATATATTAGATACGTAGTATTATAACGATTAAAATAGTCACAAAATTGCACAACAACTATTATATATTTAAAAGCAGAGGTAATATGGATATAACTACTGCCTTATTTGTTCTATTTTAAGTGTCGTTTCAGAATTGAGCACGGAAATTAAAAAGAGATGAAAAATTAGAGCGCATGCTGAAAACGATGAGCAATGAAAAAGGCGAAAGAGATAGAGAGAGTTGCATAAGTGAGAATGACACATATAATATGAAAAAGGCTCTTAATTGGTTGCTAGAACGACAGACAGTATTGTACCTAGAATAAAACCGGAAGGAGTATAATATATCAGAAATGTGAGTTACCGAGTTCTTACCTACAGCCACCTTCGCTGGCAGGGGGAATTTCTCAGAGCAGGTTCCTGCTTTCCCGTCGCCCTTCATGCCAGCTTTGCAAGGACAATCGTAGCCTCCCAGCCTATTCTTGCAGACACCGTCACTCGAGCAAGGGTACCGACCTTGGAGACTGGGATCCTGTTTCCGGAGCTCGCACTCATCTATGTCTGCATGAACGTACAAATACCGAATAAGCACATGCACAGGCAAGCCGCCTTTAGATGCCAGAAGCACATTAAGCTTTGCTAGCTAGAATTGTATACGTATACTGACCTTGGCAGCCGTCTGGGATGTAAGGATTGCCGTCGTAATTCTCCCAGCACCTGCAAAGATAGCCGGGGGGGCCGCTGGTTGCGTTGACGCATGTGCTGTTGCCGCTGAGGCAGGCATAGTTTCCCGACGGGGAGTCTCCTTTGGCAGGGCAAGAAGAACCATTCCGGATTGCAAAATCAATCACGAAGGGGACACCCCTCTCGTGCTTGCGGGAGAAGTTCTGGTAGCCGTAGAGGTCCTCCGAAGAGAAGCTGTACCAGCCCCTCTCAACCACCATCCCGTAGGAGCAGGGACTGATGTTCAAAAAGGGGATGTCCATGCGAGCAAATGTCACCGTGGTCCCGCCCACGCCGGCTGTGAGATTCACCTCGCAGCATCCCAGCCCCGAGCGCGACCCGTTCACAGCGAAGGATGGGTATAGTAGTTTTGTGCCGCAGAACACGCTGTCGCCAGCTTTCGTGCCGTACAGCCCCCCCGTGAGCTCGGCCTCGGCCTTCCAGCCGATGACGTTGAGAACATTGCGTGAATAGGAGAAGAGGAACGGCGACGAAAATAACGTTGCCTGGCGCCTGAGCACGTGGTACGTGTCGTTGATGGCGCAGTCCATGCTTATGGCACCGTACGCCCGTGCCTCGCCGCGCACGAGTGTTATGTCGATGAGCTCGACGGGCTGCACCCAGTAGGTGCCCGCTGAAGCGGTGGTTCCGTTGCTCAGGTAGGAGCCGTTTCTGTTCTGCTGGTATGATGATGATGATGCAAGGAAGGCGCGAGGAGGGTCGAAAGTGTTGTTGCAGGTTACCTCGAACCCGTCAAGGAAGCAGCCGGGCGCCATGCCGAAGGGGTAGGGTATGCTGATGTTGCCACACTTGTCGGGGCAACCACGAAGCGCGATGGGTCTCTGCAGAGGCTGTGGCTCGGCAATGGCGGCCAAGCTGATCACTGCCAGAGCAATTGCTGCCAGCGGTTCTTTTCTAGATGGAATCATTCTGTATGTGTGTGTGTTGTCTGCGCAGCATCATACAGTACAACGTATTTATACACGGCCGTCGATGTGAAGTTTACTACTGTGATGTCGATCACACAACGAGTTGGGCGATGCAGCGTGCTTGACTTTAAGGTAGTGTTCGGTTCGCTGAACCAAGTGATACATGTGGGAGATGATAATAAGTTTTAATATTTTTTTAGATCTATAAGTTCTAATGTTTGGTTGGTTGAATTTAACCAACTCGTTGACAGGATAATACTGATTTTAAAAATATTCCCTCAGACGTTGTATCATCTTCTTCAAGAAGAAATGCCGCACCACATAGTTTAAATTCTGTTAACTCCACTAATCACTTATGATTAGAAATTAGTGACTATAAATTGTTCTTAATAAATATTAATAAAAAATAGTTATAATTAGATATTTTTAGCCAGAAAGAATTCTTATTTTAGCTATTTAGTGTCGTTTAATGATACCTTAAATTATGATTAGTCAATATTAATATTAAGTTATATGTTGATTAAAAAAGATAGTTTAAGCGAATAAACACATTCACATACCATCTGATACAATCAACCAAATATTTTGATGTATTATCATCTATTCTCACATATCTAACTAAACAACTCACTTATACCAATTCATCCAAGACCATCCCACCATATATCAATCCATCTAGAACGACTCCATTCTAGTCAGCTCCATTCAAACAACCAAACACTACCTAATTGACTTACATGTGCAGCAAACAAATTCAAGTAGGTAAAACTGACAACTCGCAACCTGCAGGCCACTGTATAATAATACTCTTGTCATGAAGAAAGAGATGCTTCAATAACATCTTTGTTATTAAAGCATCCTAATAGTGCTCAAAGAGCGACCGCAATGCTTATTGTCAAACTGCTCCATAAGAATGGGGCCCGTAACAGTCAATCAATTGTTCTGGCCTAGTTCGGATAGCTACCGTAAGTAATAAAAAAAGATTTTTTATTCACGGCCGCAACCACTAGAGGGAGCAACCACTGGAGCGAGAAACCACCAGAGGAAACAAAAAGCGCAAAAGCAGAGAAAATACTTTTTTGGATTACACAGTACAACTTAATAATATTTTTGATTTTTTTAGTTGACTTATTGGCCTTGCTCTAAGGCTACTTTTGATAGGGTTTCTTTCTCATTAATTAAGTTGCTGCATAAGCAAAGTTGATGACATAGTGAGTTAGAAGAGAGATGAAAAAGAAGTTTCATCTACATGAAACTAGATATACACGAGTACCTAGACATTTGTACCAACAAAGCTTTTGTCGACTAGTGTAAACTAAAAACTCCTTTCAAAGGGAAAAAAGAAGAGAGAAAATATCAAAATACTCCTTTGCGACTGCTACTACATGCCGAGCTCATGCGTGTTGTCTTATTGCGCATTCCCTCCATTTGGGTTCTCTCGCTAATCTAGGAGTACGTCATGGGTAGCAACTAAATTAGAGCTGTTGATGCCGAAGTATAAGCAACTTAGTAGTACTGATTAGGACTCACACGCACATCAATCGGCACATCACTGTCGGGGGCAGTAGTGTTATTCAAACAATATTGTGAGGTACTAGGTATCTGAACTCACATGCTCTTCTCAGGTTCCAACCACATTAAGAATTTGAACTAGGTTATCCAAATAATAATGACAGACAAGCTAACTCAAAATTTGAACTAGCTTACCTGTCCTAACGTTAAGAATTTGCAAATTGATATAGTTGTAAGTAGAGCAGTAGTATGTGCCTGGCTCGATGGACCGTAGCAAGAGGCTTAACGTTGCAATAAGGGATAAAATCGACCCATGGATATTTGTGCCATGGGGAGTTTTTAGTTAACACTAGTCGACGAATGACGGGTTCTTAAAGCTTTTACAATGAACCCGTCTTTTGTCGTGAGTGGATATTACAATGAACCTGAACCCGTCTTTAAGAACCTACTCCCTCCGTTTTTTATTTCTTGACGTTCAGACAGCAACGTGTAGTTCATTTGTAGTTCAAAATTTTGTCAAAAACGTCAACAATTGGTGACCGGAGGGAGTAGTTCTTAAAGCTTTGCCTGACATTATTATTTGCAACCTGAACCTAGTTCAAATTCTTAACCCGTCTAACATTATTATTTGAACCCGTCATTGTACCGACAATGAACCCGTCTTTTGTCAACGCTAGTGTCAATATCCACTCTGCCGCACGGCGGCTTCATGCGTGGCGGTTTCTCCGCCCTGTGCATCGCACGTTCGTTTCATTTGCAAATCGCTTGCGTGCGGTCAGAAACAAGAGATTTTCAAGCGAGGGTCCTTTTCCTGAGACGAGGGCTCAGATCAGTCCGATGTCAACTCTGTTTCTTGTGCATGGTATCCGGAGGTGACATGGATGCCAACTTGTTCCATGATGCCGTAGAGGGAGGCAACAACCACTCGGCGGCGCTCCGGCGAGCCGCGGACGAGGCGCCTGGATAGGGGGAGAACGGTGTTTGGAGCATCGATCGGGGGTGGTCGCTATTTCGAATAGCGACCGCCCTGGGTCCACAGCAACCGTTGGATGGAATTCGTACGGGTCAGATTAACGCCTAGTCGCCGCGTCCTTCAAGAACAGCTCGCTCGCTCGGCTCAGGAGGAGAGAATAATGGCCGGGCCCGTCGCCGTTCGTCTTCGCCAAATCAGAAGATAACACACGCAAACATAGCAATCTACTCGCACCTCGTCGCTGTCGGGCGTGGCCTGTCTCCTAGTCCTGATGCAAGTTTGCAACGCAGCATGGAAGCGGGCGATGGGTTAGAGAGCGCAGCAGGTCGAGTCGGCAGCACTGTAGCAGCAGTAGCAGAGTACAGAGCATTGGCTTCAGATTGGTCACGCAGGACGCAGCATGCTTATATACATCAGGTGGTGAGACAGAAACTCCTGAATCAGATATGGTTCACTGAATTTTGGCACATAATCGTGCTAATCAGATATTATTCTTGGCCACCTGATGGCACTGGATCGTTGGAAGTAAACAGTCAACTTAGGCCACCGAATCGTTGGACGTAAACAAACTTATCGATGAACTCTAGCTTGACAAACTGTGTCCTGCTGTCCTTGTACGTTTTCTTTCTTTCAGATTTTGAATCAAACAAGGAAAAATGCAAAATCTAGTGTGTACCAGAACTTCTCCACAATAGCTGATTTTTGCCCACTTGGGTATGCTGGAGGAGGTTACATAACATTATTTTGTTAGGCCGGTTGGTAAAATTAAATAATATTACGATGTCATGTTTTGTATTCTGGCTCAACTGCAAAACATCTTCTGCCTGTTTGTATGTAGTACTAGTGAGTAGTGACTAGTAACATTAGAGTTTCAGCTTTAAGGGGTTAAGATCAGTAATGCTAATGTTTGAGGAGCTCGGCTTCCAATGGTATGCTGTTTGCCCCCCAGCGTTGCTCGCGGATTGTTCAAACCAATTAGGATTTTTCATTATGTTCATGAAACCTACTAGGAGCATCATTATAAAGCACCAACGATGTATGTTTCCTGTTCAGTAATGCAAGATCTGCTGGAAGAGCTTCAGCACACAGAGAAGAGAACGGAAAACAGAGCCCAAAAAAAAACACTCAGCAGGCAGGGTTTAATCCATTTCGAGAAGCAGGTTTTGGCCACGGTAATAAAATTTGAGGAGTTTTACGGTACCCAATACCACTAGTATAATACTAGTGGTATCATGAAGGGTATCATGGTCATTCTCTCCCAGCCCGCACCTTTCCTTCTTAATATTTCGACTCTTTTTTTTTTAGAGAATTTCCGATATTTTTTTTTGGGCCAGAGAACAAAGCTTGCTCCAACTGTCAGCCCATTTTCTTTAGGCCCAAATTAAAATTTTCTTTTTTCCCACCCTGCGCTATGGTTCCAGGCCCATGTGCATGATCCATCTTGGCCCAACATTGCAGCTTCGTCTTCAACCTCCCCTCAACCAAACAGCAGACGCCATTACAACCAGGCCGGAGGTCGAAAACCTGCAAGAATAGAGGGCACCAGTGCCATTGGATAACCAAAATGGACTCGAAATAGTCTCCTCTTCGTATCCCCTGGCGCCAAATATCCAAATCCGAGTACACATGAACCTCCAGATTTGAACCTTTCCTCTTAATCTCCTAATTAGGGGCGACGTCTGCCGTAAAGCTTGTTGGGGTCAGCGCTCAAACGTACGTGACAAGGTAAGTGCACTAATGAATAATTAACAGTCACCAAAGCCGCCGCCGGCGGCCCGCGGTGGGCAACTGAATATGGGAATGAGAGGAGGACATGAACCACGGTCATTGTTTCACCGATAAGGGATTACACTTCGCCGCAATTATAAATTTGCCATTCAACTTTTTTTTCCTAAAATACCCTGGTACTATTGATATCACTTGAAAATACTGGTGGTTTTAGGAACCAATCTGAACCGTCGGATTGTAAATACCACTAGTATATACTAGTGGTATGGGGCACCGTAAAACTCGTCTAAAATTTAGGTCATATTTGGCATAACTTTTACTTCTTTTTTTTTTGCGATGAGGCATAGCTTTTACTTGTTTAATTAATAGGTAGCTTATTTGAAAAGCTGGTCAAAAGCAACTTTTTCTTATTCTTCTTGCTTTCAAGTTCAGTCCGAGAATTTGCTTAACTGGTAAGGCAGAATCCTGGTGCAGGGCACATCTTTTGTTCAATCAGGCACATCCGGTGTTTCAGTCCCACTGCTTCACCCCGTACAGACAAATGTGCTTGTACGGAGCAAGATGCTCGTTCTGATCTCTGATGATGGTAAAACACGACGGTGTCACCAACAATGGTAGGAAACGCTGTTTGTTTCAGCTTTTTGTCACTTTTGTTAGTTGGTTTTTGTGAGATTTACAAATCAGATGTTGTCAAAAGCCAAAAGCCAGAAGTACCTCAGGATGTGCTTCTGGCTTCTCAAGTTTCTGAGACATCCGACTTTTGAATCTTTCAAAAGTCAACAGACAAGAGTGCCAAAAAACGGAAACAAACAGGGCCGTCGACACGCGGGCTCCTCCTGCCGAGGAAGAGGGCCTTCGCCTCCGATATTGCTCGTCGCCAGGGTTCGGGAAAGTACTTCACACGTTAAGGTCGCGGCTAGACTGTAAACTGAAATTTTGTTTCACCGTCACGCCTTAATTTGGCAGGATCTCCGAGGTGCATTCTACCAGGCAGTACATACATAAAGGCGGCAATCTATGTTTTCGCCGGCCGGACGGCAATCAACTTTGGTGGCGGCGCCGACGAGGGAGGAGCCACTGGGGCCCCGTCCCGCCATTCCTCCTGCTGTGGTGGGCGATCTGTAAGACTAAGGCCTCTGCTTCCGTATGACAAGGGTCGATGCATAGCAGAGAGATCATGCTTTGGAACGGCGCTGGTTGCGAACCGTGGTGCACCCACCACCAACTTGACAGTTGACACCTTCCATTAGTTCATTGCTAATCCCAGATAGGGCTGTAAATAGGTGCCCCTTAGGATAACCTTCGACCCTCTTATTTTAAAAATTTAGTTCATTTGATTGAACTAAAGAGGGTCGAGAGCGACCCTAAGGGGCAGCAATTTGCACCCCTAATCCCAGAGGTGGCAAACGCCAGGGGAAAGGTGGCACGGACGTGTTCCTGAGATACTGTCTCGTGTTTCTCATGGTTCACGCACGCACGGCAGAAGCCTCTCCACCGGCGGTGTCATGGTCCCGCTCCGGCAGCGGCAGGAGGACGGGCGCGGACGACGGCGCAGAGCGGTCGAGAGGCAGAAGTGGACGTACGTGTACCCGCGCGTAGCCTGCTGCCACGACACGGCTGCGCGGGCACCGCCTGGACTAACATTGAGGACATGCGGGTCGGTCGTAGAGAGAGGCGCGACGCCCGGGACGCGGCGGCGTGCTGCGGACAACGTGCCCATGCGACCACCCCTGCGCCTTTCGTAGCCGTTCGATGAGGCTCTTACGGACCAGATCGAGCGTGGACTGCGCTCCGGGAGTTTGACCGTGTCCTCGTCAGGCAACGTGCTGGAGCTGGGCGGCGCCATGGCGGGAGGAATGCGGCTCAGGGGCGCGCGGTGGCAGGCAGAGTTCGGCGGCGATGCTGCCGGCGCACGGCGGATGCGTACGTCAAACCTAGTCACCGCGTCCTTCAAGAACAGCTCGGTCTCCTGATGCAAGTTTGCAAAGCAGGGTGGATGCAAAGCTGGGCGATGGGTTCAGATAGCGCGGTAGGCCGGCAGCGATAGCAGAGTAGTAGTATATTGGCTTCAGATTGGTCACGCAGCATGCTTATGCATGAAAAGTCAGGTGGCGGGCTAGAAACTCCTGAATCAACTACTATGGTGCACTCAACTTTGGAAGCTAATCGTGCAGTGCTTATGGTGAGGTCTCGTTCAGCCGCTTCTCCGAACATTTTGTTGAATATTATTCACAGTCTGATGGCTCCTCTTCACATTCCTTCACCTTTCTGAGATTTCTGAGACCGCAATTGGCCAAATGAGCAGCTACTGCTCACAAAATCCCCTTCAATGCAAAGTACGGTAATGAATCGTTGGAAGTACACAACCAATGAATCGTTGGAAGTAAACAAACCTATCTATGATCTCTTCTGAATCAAAAAGGAAATATGCAGAATCGAGGGTGAACCAGAACTTCTTCACAATAGCTGATTTTTGCCCACTTGGGTAAGCTGGAGGAAGGTTATTGCAAAACATGACAGGTTCATGTCAGAAAGTATCTCTTGATTTGTTTTGCCACTTCTTCACAATAGCTGATTTTCTGCCTGTTTGTATTTAGTAACATGAGAGTTTCAGCTTAGGATTTGCTCCTTCTCAGGTGACTGAGATTTTGTAGATCTTTTAAGTCATATTTTTGGAACAATAAAACTAGACTGCTGGAACAATTAGTTCTTAGCTAATGTTTACTGAAATCTGTTTTCAAAAGTACGTTGTTTACTGCATTGCGTTTGTCCGAAGGGTTCAAATCGATTGAGACTTTTCTCATATGGGCAGGGTTAACGCGTGACCGTGCGCGTGTTAGGGGAGCAAGTGTCCCCTCCACTCTGTCCGCCACCTCGCCACCCCTCTCCGACCCCGCCCACTACCCTCAAGCCGCCTGTGGCTCCGGCAGCGCCAACGCTGCACCGCCACGCCGCCTCACATCACTTGCCCTCTCTCCCCCGAACCCTTCCTTCTAAAGTCATCGGAAATGAAGGTTGCTGACGCCCCTGGCATCCCAAACCCCTTACCCCGCCGGCGATAACCACCATCGACGATGCATCCCGCGTCGCACCGCCCGCCCCCCACCCCGCTCCGCCGGCATCTTGCCCCCAAGCTGCATCGCCGGCGCTAATCCACCCCCGGCGTCGCGCCGGTGCCATCGCTGGTGCGTCGCGCTGCCCCCTACCCCGTGCTCCGCTGCCACCTCGCCCCCGAGCTCTGCCGCCCGCACTAAACCACCACCAGCGACGCGCCGTGTCGCGCTGCCTGCCCCACCACCGCGCTACGCCATCTTATCCACTCGTGAAGGACGCGTGGTCGCCCGCACGCGCGTCCGTATGCGCGTTAGACCTATCGTTTTCATATGTTCATGCAACCTTCTGGCAAGTAGCAACATCGCAATAGTAGCATTGCGATGTTTCCCTTTTCGTAATGAAAGAGCTTTGGCGCACGCAGAGAACAGAAAAACAGAGAAAAGAAAATACAAAAACACTCTGCAGTCAGTGTTGAATCCTTTGACATGCACATTCCACACACTACTTCCTCTTTACGTGAAATCATCTCTCTCGCCAAGCGAGCTCAGGTACGCCACCCGGTCCATCTCGTAGCCGAGGAAGCTCCACGAAGACGACGACTTGGGACCCGGGCAGCGGCCGGGAGGCGCCGGGACGAGACGAGCCACGCCTTCCGCGTCTCCAGGTCCAGCGCGTACAGCGCCTGGTCCGGCCGGCTGCCGGGCGTACAAGTCGGCGCCGGTGGCGAAGAAGACAAGCCCGCTGCTCTCGCAGACGGCGCGCTGGGCAAACCCTCGCCACGGCCGCCGCGGCGGACGGCGTTCACGTCTCCGTACTGCGCACCACCATTCGCTGCTACGCTCATGGAGGCGGTACGGGCGTTCGCGAGGTACTGCGCTTGTGTCTCCGTACCAACGGGTTCACGTACGGCTGGACCGCAGGAGCGTCTGCAGAGGCAGGGACACAGTGGTATCGGGCAGGCGGTGCTGGGCGGGCACTAGCTGTTCGCACGGTGCGGACTGCGGAATTAAGCGGACTTTGTCCCGCAAGTCGCCGACCAGCACCCGCCGGCCAAGCGAGTAATGCCCAGGACGCGGTGGCGCTCCGGCGAGACGCGGCGCCCATGCGACACCAAGGTTTGGAGTGAACGATACCGACAGGGGCTGCTCCCTGTTTCAAATAGCGACCATGCCTTGGTCCCTAAAAGCCATCCAATTGGTATCTTACGGCTTGGATCATACGTGGACTATGCTCTAAGGCCTTTGACCGTCCTCGTCATGCAAAAGCGCATGCAGGACCAGGAGGACCGCTCCATGGCGGAACGGGAAAGCGCGATGCAGCAGAAGATGTCGCCTGCGAAGAGGGACAAGAAGCGGATGTACGTGCACGCCGCGGCCGCGCCGGCAGCCGGTGCTTGACCACCAGTGGCGGCACATGGCGCGGAAGCGGAAGAGTCACGCAAGTCGCCGGCCAGAACTCGGTACCCGATCAGGCATTATGCTTGATCAGTTCAAACTCAATCGACCCTCTTTATAATTTTCTACAAAATGTGTGCGGTATTGATATATTGGGCAGGTTTACAAGAATCTGTGGGCGAAAAGAACGTACACCCGTCAATGCTCGGGTGATGTACATGCAATCTGAAAGCACGAGGGACAGAGGCAGGAAGGACGCATAGGATCCAAGGAAATGTAGAAAACTATTTTGATGTTTTTGTTATTGTCTGTCAGGCAAGTTGGCAACCATGAATATGTTTCAGGCAAAGACTTGAAGACCCTAACTTAGTAGGTAAACGAACACAGGGGTGTTTGTAAACAATTTGAAATGTGTACATTTGTTTTCATAATGAAAACACAGGGACAACGGGGGTAATACTATATACAGTGTTTGCTGGACTTGCAAATTTTCAATGTAGTCCACTTAGAATTTGTTTGCTTGACACGAGAAATTGTCAAACGCGCTGCATGGCAATGGTACAGCACTACAGCTCGTCAGCTAGTAGCGTATCCGATGCCTGTTTCGCTGCAGGTTGCCGGTTTTCTGTTTGCTTGCTGCACAAAGTTTTTGAAGGAAACTACGGCAAGCCCTTTGGGAATTGCTTCACAAAGCGAAATGTCAACCACGCTGCATGTAGGCCAACTCGTCGCGTGACGTGGAAGTGGCCGTATACGTACGCTGGCGTCAAAGCCTTTACAAAATTAACAAGTCGTGTCCTGCATCACACGACTGCGCGACCCATCCTTCGCCGTGAGCGGGTCATGCTCGGGGTTGGGATGCTACGAGGTGAACGTCACCACCGGCGAGCACGACAACGCCGTGACGTTTGTTCACACCAACAACAGCGAGTGGACGCTCAGCCCCTGCTCGTACGGGATGGTGGTCGAGAGGGGCTGGTACAGCTTCTCGTCGCAGGACCTCCACGGCTACCAGAACTTCTCCCGTAAGCACGAGAGGGGTGTCCCCTTCGTCATTGATTTTGCGATCCGGAAAGGCTCTTCTTGCCCTGCCAATGGAGAGTCGCCGTCAGGGAACTATGCCTGCCTCAGCGGCGACAGCTCATGCGTCAACGCGACCAGTGGACCAGGTTATCTTTGCAGGTGTTGGGAGCATTACGAAGGCAACCCTTACATCCCTGATGGATGCCAAGGTCAGTACGCATTCGGTACATGCAAATTATACTTAGCAAAGCTTATTGTTCTTAAAAAAAAGTTAGCAAAGCTTAGGTTCTTCATAAGCATCTCAGGCGTCTTACCTGTGCTACGGTATTTGTATGTTCGTTCAGACATTGACGAGTGCGAGCTCCGGAAACAGAATCCCAGTCTCCGAGACCAGTACCCTTGCTCGAGTGACGGTGTCTGCAAGAACAGGCTGGGAGGCTACGACTGCCCTTGCAAAGCTGGCATGAAAGGCGATGGCAAGGCAGGGACCTGCACAGAGAAGTTCCCTCTGCCAGCGAAGGTGGTTGTAGGTAAGAAGAATTCACACTTCCGATATTCCAGTTACGTTTGTAGTTTGTACTCTCTCTCCATATGGTCGTTGATCTTTCATATGCATCTTTTCACCCCTAGTGTCCATTCTAATAAAAGTAAGAATTATCAATATAACATATGATTTGTTTTTAATGCTTTAAAACCATTTTTTAAGCTAGATTCATTAAAGACATATTTGACCTATTGTTCATTTACTGAAACGGTGTATGGCATGGCTCCAGCTCCAGAAAATTTCGTGGAGTTTTTGGAGCTGCTCATAGCTAGCTCCAGAAATTTGTGGCGGTTGACCTGTAAACAAATTAAAAATCTTTTGTTGATTTGTTTTTTTGACATGAAAACTAATAAAATATATATTTTAATCTATTTTACAAACTCTAGCTCATGGATCTCAAAGATGGAGCCATTCCATGTAGGCCCTAAGAAAATCTGAGATATCGACATCACTCGATGGCAAAAAGGAAAAAAAAAAAGTAGTCATGATTAGTTACAGATTTACAATTATTGTTACTTAGAAATCGTCTGGGATTAGAGAAAACGGATATTTAGTAACATGTTCTTATTAAAAATGTGTACGATAAGCTAAGTATTTCTTTATTGCCCTTGTAGGAGCCGTAGGTGTTCTCCTCCTTCTGGCTACTGTGTTGTTCGTAGTGCTTCTTCACATAGAGAAAAAGAAGATGAGAGATTTTTTCATGAAGAACGGTGGCCCCATATTAGAGAAGGTAAAAAATATACAGATCTTCAAGAAAGAGGAGCTGAAAAAAATTACAAATAACTACGGTGAAAAACTTGGACAAGGTAATTTCGGTGTGATGTTCAAAGGGTATATAAACGGCAAAGTGCCAGTTGCTGTGAAAATGTCCAAGAAATTTGACAAGATACAGAAGGATCAATTTACAAATGAGGTCATTATTCAATCTCAAGTCATTCACAAGAACATCGTCAGCCTAATAGGCTGTTGCCTAGAGGTTGATATTCCTATTTTGGTGTACGAATTTGTCTCCAAAGGTAGCCTAGAAGATATTCTTCACGGTAAAAACAAGGTTCCTCTTACTTTAGATATGCGTTTGGGCATTGCTGCAGAATCAGCAGAAGGTCTTGCGTATATGCACTGCAAGACAAATACCAGCATCCAACATGGTGATGTTAAACCAGCTAACATACTTTTGGATGATAATTTCGTACCAAAGATATCAGATTTTGGAATATCGAAACTTCTCGCCAGAGGAACAACAGAGCATGCTGTTGATGTTATCGGTGACAATATTTACATGGATCCCGTATATCGGCAAACTGGCTTGTTAACCAACAAAAGTGATGTCTACAGTTTTGGCCTTGTGCTCTTTGAACTCATTACCGAAAAGAAGGCCGTTTATGGAGATGACAGTAGCTTCGTCAAAACATACCTTGATACCTACATAACTGGAATAAGAGAGAGCAAAGGAACAGAGCTGTCTTGCAAAGTAAATGAAGCAGAACATGACATTGAAGTTCTCCATAATATTGCTCGGATAGCCAAGGAGTGTCTAAAGACTGATGTTGATCAAAGGCCAGAGATGAATGATGTAGCAGAGCGTCTTCAAAATATTAGAAGAGCAAGGAAAAAATAGATGACGACTGCAAGTTACTTAGCAGAAGATTTGATGCAGCCCAGACAAAATATCAGTGCGTTATTCAAGGTTCAGTAACGTGTATTATTATTCTGTCATAAGAAGTACTCCCCTGTCCTCAAACTGTTGTCGTTAGTACAACAATTCTAGTTGAAAACTGAACTGGAGTTGTGCCCTGACGACAACGATTTGAGGATGGCAGGAGTAGATTTTTGCTTTCATCAACCAGTAAGTTCTTTGACCGGACTATATTGTGGTCGTCTTGGGCACCCAAACCTTACAATGTCTTCAGAAATAAATGTGAATATGTAATGTAGTACCCCCACTGTTTGAGTGTTCTCGTGCGTATCTCATAACCAACTCTGTTGATCTAAATGCGATGAGACCAAGCTTGATGACTCGTTTCATTTTATAAGATGTTTATGGTTCATAGCCATTTGAAAAGCTGTTGAAAAGCAACTTTTCTTTATTCTTGCTTTCTACACCCTCCATCCCAAATAGGTGTCACCGGACATCATGTTTGACCCTTCGTCTTATTCAAAAAAATATATTTAAATGTAAAATAAATATGTCATGATTAAAATATATTCAATGATAAAACAAATTGTAAAAAAATAAATAAAATTTGGGCAAAAAATTTGAATAAGACAAATGGTTAAAAAAGTCAACAACGACATCTATTTTGAGACAGTGGGAGTAGTTCATTCGGAGAATCTGCTTAACTGGTAAGTTGAGGCAGAATGAATCTGCTTAACACGTCTCCTCAGCAAGGGTCTTCTCGCGCAAAGAAGATCAAAAACATAATTAAGGTGATCACCAGGATCTCCGAGGTGCATTGTACCAGGTAGTAGTACATAAAGGCGGCGCTCTATGCTGTCACCGGACGTTAGGCAATCAAACTTTGGTGGCGGGGAAGATGACGAGCCGCCGGGGTCCGTCCCTTCCTTCTGCTGTGGTGGGTCGATTTGTAAGTAAGACCTCTGGTTCACCGTATGACAAGGGTCGATGCAGCAGAGAGACAGTAACATGCTTTGGAACGACACTGGTTGCGAACCGTGGTGCACCCGCCAGATTGACAGTTGACAGTGACACCTTCCATTAGTTCATTGCTAATCTCAGAGGAGGTGGCAAAGGCCAAGCGAAAGGCGGCACGGACGTTCCTGAGATACTGTCACATGTTTCTCATGGTTCACGCACGCACGGCAGAAGCCTCTCCTGCGGCGGCGCCGGTGAAAGGGCGGAGGAGATGAACGGCGGTGTCGTGGTCCCGCTCCGGCAGCGGCAGGAGGACGCCGTCGACGGTGTCGAGAGTCCCGGAAGGCGGAAGAGCGGGAGCCGACAACGGCGCAGAGGTCGAGAGAAGCAGATCAAGAAGCGGACGTACGTACGTGTACCCGCGCGTAGCCTGCTTCCACGCCGCGGCTGCGCGTGCACCGCCTGGACCAACATTGAGGACATGCGGGTCGTAGAGATAAAGGCGAGCGACGCCCGGGAGATGCGGCGGCGTGCGTGCTGCGGACGAGGTGCCCATGCGACACCGACACCGACCGGGGGGTGGTCGCTATTCGAAATAGCGACCTCCCTTGCGCCCTCCGCAGCCGTTCGATGAGGCTCTTACGAACCAGATCGAGCGTGGAAAGCGCTTGGGGAGTTTGACCGTGCCCTCGTCAGGCAACGCGCTGGAGCTGGGCGGCTGGCGAGCTCAGGAACGCCACCCGGTCCATCTCGTAGCCGAGGAAGCTCCACGACGACGACGACTTGGGACCAGGGCAGCGGCCGGGAGGCGCCGGGACGAGCCACGCCTTCCTCGTCTCCAGGTCCAGCGCGTACAGCGCCTGGTCCGGCTGCCGGGCGTACAAGTCAGCACCGGTCCCGAAGAAGACGAGCCCGCTGCTCTCGCAGACGGCGGCGGACGGCGTTCGTGTCTCCGTACTGCGCTCCATAATTCGCTGCTACGGTCATAGAGGCGGCACGGGCGTTCGCGAGGTACTGCATGCACTTGTGTCTCCGTACCAACGGGTTCACGACGTACGGCCGGCTGGACCGCAGGAGCGTCTGACAGAGGCCGTTTACGGAGATGACGTCGCTGGTTGAGCCGTGGAGGAGGCGGATGACCGCAGGAGCTCTGCAGCAGGGGAACGCCGGCCGGTTGTTGACGGAGGCAGGGACACAGTGGTATCGGGCAGGCGGTGCTGGGCCGGCACTAGCTGTTCGCACGGTGCGGACTGCGGAAACGGACTGACTTTGTCCCGCAAGTCGCCGACCAGCACCCGCCGCCCAGAGGCCAAGCGAGTAATGCCCAGGACGCGGTGGCGCTCCGGCGAGGCGCGACGCCCATGCGACACCAAGGTGTGGAGTGGACGATACCGACAGGGGTGTTCCCTGTTTCAAATGGCGACCATGCCTTGGTCCCTAACAGCCATCCAATTGGTATCTTACGGCTTGGATCATACGTGGACTACGCTCTAAGGCGTTGACCGTCCTCGTCAGGCAAAAGCGCATGCAGGACCAGGAGGACCGCTCCATGGCGGAAGGGGAAAGCGCGATGCAGCAGACGATGTCGCCTGCGGAGAGGGAGAAGAAGCGGATGTGCACGTCGCGGCCGCGCCGGCAGCCGGTGCTTGACCGCCAGTGGTGGCACACGGCGCGGAAGCGGTAGAGTCACGCAAGTCGCCGGCCAGAACTCGCTACCCGATCAGGCAGATCAGATTGCCCGCGCTGAGACGCCCACGACTCCACGAGAATGGTCCCGAATTGCGGCGGCCGCACTGGCATCAGCGACCGTGCGAGGCCAGCGCTCGCAGCGGCTTTCCTGAGACGGGGCGCTGTCAACTCTGTTTCTTGTGCATCGTATCCGGGGTTTGACATGGAGGCCAGCTTCTTCCACGAGGCCGGAGAGCGAGGCAACCAACACACGGGTCTCGGCGGCGCTCCGGCAAGCCGCGGCGTGTTGCAGACGAGGTGCCCTTGCCGCGGGACAGGGGGAGCACGGTGGTTGCAAGTATACATCCAACTTAAGCCACCGTTTGAAGTAAACAGACTTATCGATGCAACTCTAGCTTGACTAACTGCTTGCTTGGGTGTGAACCAGAACTTCTACACAATAGTTGTTGTCCCCTTGGGTAGGCTGGAAGAGGTCACATATCATCATCTTGTTTTACGTTCGGTCAAAAAAAAAACCATCATCTTAATTACATTGATCAAAATTCATTATATTACGATGTTATGTTTTCTGCTCTAGCTCAACTGCGAAACATCTTCTGCTTGTTGGTATATACTAGTGAGTAGTGACTAGTAACACGAGAGTGTTATGGGCCAACTGGCTATCGACGATGCCGGTGACGACACTTCGACACGGACCACGGCACGGCAACAACGGCCCAGTTCGGCAAGAAAAAAATGGGCTGCGACACGGCGACGGCCTAGCGCATCGACGACGTGGAGGAGGTGATGGGCCGCGACGAGGCGGCAGCCCATCAGGGGGGCAGCCAGGAAGAGGCGGCTCAGGCACCCACCCAAAGTGACTAGACAGCTCATTAGCAATTACTTGATCATTCAGATAGATTAGGTCTAGAGTTTCTAGAGTCTTTCATATTAGGTTGGAGTTGCTTAGGCAATAAGTTGAGTCACCCCTATAAATAAAGGGATATGTAATCGGATTGAATTAAGAAAAAAATGGTTAGTCCCCTCTAATTATCCAGCTCTCAAGCCGCCCCCCCCCCCCCCCCCCCTTCCCCTCTCTCCGTAGCCACGTGCCCCCTCCTCCAAACCCTAGTGCGCCGCCACCTCGTCTTCAACGGCGTCGGCCTGCTGCCCCAGCGGCGCGTGTAATATCCCCACCCTAATCATGCTCCTAAACACTCTGTCAAGTGCAAAATGATCGCAAGTTCTAATGATCATGCTTAAGAATTCAATTTCAAATAAAAAACAAATAATTAAATATGGTCAAATAGGAGCTTGAACAAAATCAACCAAAATCTTCACAACAGTGGGCCCATTTGACATCTACTTTGGGTTACCTGTATCAAGATAAAATTTTAAACAAGTTTCCAGGATTTTATGAGAAAGGGAAGCATTTTAAATAATTCAAGGAGCATTCAAACACTTTTTGACTTAACCAAATTATAATTCAAATTCTGGGCCGCAATTTGAAAAGTTCCAGTAATGAAAAATGCTCCTGTAGAGTTGACCTCCAAGTTGGAAATTTCTCAAATTTTTCTGAGGTTTGAAAGCTAGCGTTTGGGAGGATTCAAAGTCATTCGTTTGAAAATCTTTTGAAATTTTCAAATCGTACGATGGGACCCGCTCGGCAGTATCTCTCTCGTTCTCTGTCTCCCTCGCTTCCACTCTGCCGGTGCACACTCGTGCGATGAAGCTCGCACGCCATCGCGTAAATTCATCCCCCCAATCATCGTGTGTTCCTTTTCCCCTCACTCTTTTTCTTTCTCCCCAATCCGGCCACTCAAGCCGCCATTGCCGTGCCGCCGAGTTCGACACCGTCGCCCCGCTGCCACCATCGCTCCACGGCCAGGACCCCCCACACAGAAAAGCTCCGAGAGGCAATCCTCTATCTCACCCGCACCTCCATTCCTTCTCTCCTCGCCATGCGCGTGAGATCGACGCCGTTTCCCCCGCCATGGCTATACTTTTCAAACTTTTTTATAATCAAATTGACTCAAAGTTGTAATAATTAAGAATTCTTTTGCACTCTATTTTATTTATGCTTATGTGGGTGTACTTTGGACTATTGCATTGTCAAGTGTCATCCGATCTCGATCCTGTTAAGATAACCCCTCATTGTTGAGGCGGGATGCTACAGCGCGCCACTGCTACCCTCGCCGGAATTTGTCCGGGCATCACAACACTTTCAATGTTGAGGGTTTCATGTTAGTAATGCTACATTGGCGGAGGCAAGATTTTTAAATTAATTATGCAAGCTCAGGTGGTCTTTCATTATTTTTTCCTTAACTTTTATAGTTGAAAAGAAGTATCCAAATGACATGTCTTATTTTACAAAAGGGCAAAGCCCCCCCCCCCCCCCCCCCCCCCCCCCACCAACACCCACACACACACCACCCAAGTAATTTGGATGATTTGAGGCCAAGTCTACTTCCTTTTTTTTTTTTTGAGAACATGCTTGAGCACATGTTTCATTAAGCGAAAGAAGATCCCACAAGCAGTCTGAAAGCCAACTTAACACAGATGTCTCACCTATAACCTCTGGCATAGACAACAAGCTAACAATCTTCCCTAAACCTTAAAAAAAGCTTGATCCTAGATGGTGAAATTTACGTCTATTTCAAGGTTTGGGAAAGGGTGGGGAGAGGGTGGCGGTGACGGTAAGTCGACTGTTCAGTCTGAAAAAATTCCAATATAACATAGATTATACCTATTAAAAATGATTTTATTTCTTTTACAAAAATTATTGGGTGTGCAGTGCATGTATGTGCACACCGATGCCCCATGTTAATGTTTGCTGACCTCTCCTTCCAAACGTACGCTGCCTCCCTCCGTTTGTCGGCTGGTTCAAACCGAATAGCATTTTTTTTGTTTCATACATACGTTGATGCGACCTACTAGCAACATCATAATAGTAGCATCAAGGGTGTATATTTCCTGTTTCGTAATGCATGGTCTGCCTGAAGAGCTTCAACACACACAGAGAACAGAAAAACAGAGCAAAAGCGAGATCCTCTGTCTGCAGAAAAACACTACGTTTGCATCCTTAGCATGCACATTACACACACTACGTCCTCTTTACGTGAGATCAATCATCTATCTCGCCAAGCGAGCTGAGGTACGCCACGCGGTCCATCTCGTAGCCGAGGAAGCTCCACGACGACGACGACTTGGGACCAGGGCAGCGGCCGGGAGGCGCCGGGACGAGCCACGCCTTCCTCGTCTCCAGGTCCAGCGCGTACAACGCCTGGTCCGGCTGCCGGGCGTACAAGTCGGCGCCGGTGGCGAAGAAGACGAGCCCGGTGCTCTCGCAGACGGCGCGCATGCAAACCCTCCCCACGGCGGCGCGCGACGCCGCCGGCAGCAGCTGTTCCAGGTACATATCCCCCACCTTGTACCGCGCCCACTTGCGCGAGATCCTGTCGTCGTTGCGGTAGAAGACACGGATCCTGAAGCCGCCGCCTCCGCCGCTGTCTCCCTCGACCTGCACGGCGCAGAGCCGGCCGTCCGGCGCGACGGCGAGCCGGCGGTTCTGCCCGACGCTGCCGTGGCGCCGGCAGTACGCGGTGCTCCCCGTGCGGCCGAACGACTCGACCGTCGCCTCCGACGCGCCGACGCGGAGGCCGAGCACGGAGCTGCTGGCGCCCGACAGCCAGAACGCCGCGCCGCCGACGACCACGGCGCCGGCGGTCGCCAAGCTCAGCCGCCACACGCTGACCCTGGTGCCGGTCACCTTGCGCTCGGCTCCCCACGCGCCGGCGTCGGAGGAGTAGTACCGGCACGCCTTGAAGCGGCGGCGCTTGTAGAGGACGAGCAGGAGGAAGCCCGCGGGTGACAACGGCAGGTGGTCGACGACGAGGGCGGCGCCGGATTCGTGGAGGTCGTCGGCGGTGAGCAGTGAGAGGACGTAGTGCCCGGGCCTGTCGGCCCCGGCGAGGGCGGGGAGGACCGTGACGTCGCCGGTCGCGGGGTTGACCACGGCGAGACGGAGCGCGGCGGCGCGCGACTTGCGATGCAGCTCGAGGACCAGGCGGCCTTTCCGTGACGCGATGAGCCGCGAGTTCTTGAACAGATCGTTGTTGTCATCGTCGTGTAAGGCCGCGTCGAGGGGTAAGCGCGGGGAGAAGGAAGGCAGCGGGAGGAATTTTGGCGGCGCGCCCGAGTCGTCCTCGTGGCTCTGGTGGAAGAATCCGACGGCGAGGGCGCGGTTGAGACGGCAGCGGGTGGACAGCGATGCCGCCGGCGGCTTGTGGCTGCAGATGAAAGCGGCCTCGTTGGCCACGAGGCGGCGCCAGCGCCGGCACGTGGCGGCGCAGCGGACGAGGTCGGCCGTGTCAACGGAGCTAGCGAAGACGAGGAGGAGGACCTCGTCGTTGAGGGGCAGGCCGTCGTCCTCGACGCCGCGCGGTGCACGCTTGAGGCGCTTGATCACCGGCTCCTCCGCCGGGGATGGGGACAGCCGTGCGTCTATGCCCGACGCCGCGGCGGTGGCGGCATGGGATTGTGGTGCCAACGATGACATGGAGATCGATCGAGATGGGGTTGAGCTGGTTACGGTCAGGGTTTATGCCCCTGTCGTGGATTCGGTTCGGAGGCCGCGCCGCGGGCGCGGTGTGCTTCGACGACGCGGCGGGAATCGGAGACTCACACAACGGAACGGAATTGGACGAGATTAGCCAGTTTCCCGTGACGTGGGCCGAGTTGAAGCGAATTAGGCCTGACTTAGTCGCACAAAACTAGAGTAGTGGGCCTAAACTGCCTCGCCCGGGACCCAAAGTTGGATCGCGACTAATAATCGCAATCCAAGTTTTGGGCCTGGTTAACGAACAAAGAACCTGATGCGGCCCATCCAGTGACATCCATCGGTCCCGGACGGGTCGAGGGTCACGACGGCGGCTGCCCCTCGCCGGACCGGAGCCATGCCGTCTTCCCGAGCAAGAATGTAACGCACGCAGGGGGGGCGGGTTCCGAAAGGTACCCACATGCCCACCCCGCAAATTCGGCCCTTGTGGCGCTTGCGGATCAGCCGCGTTTTCTTTGTGGCCTGACATTGACCAGCCCGCCAAGCCCGCTGGACATGTGGCCAGTGGGCACACCCGTGATGACCCGCAAGAGTCATCATGCATGCAAGAGCCTGCATAACTTCACGACGACGATCTACACTGGAGCTGGCGCTGCCGCTCCAGGCGCGTTCGTCCATCTTTTCGCTGAGATAAATTAAGGGTATCTTCGAATGCTTGTTGTAACACAAACACAATCAACATGACGTAAGTGACAGTTGAAGGGCAAGACAGGATTATAGACAAGTTTGGGTAACCTATAAATGTGCAAAATCATACAAGGAAAATAAAACAAAAGAAAACATGCCAGGACGCCAGGAAATATAAACATGTGAATAAGTTTATATCGATGAACAAAGAATGTTCTGCTAATCATCTGAAGTACAATGTGTGTTTTCTGTTGAGGCCACCTCCCTCTTGATCTCTTCCCAAATTTGATGACCCATTTGCCAAACATTTTTGGTCAACAACTTTTTCGGCCGTGTACATACAACTTTTCAACAAATGACAAACCTTTTTTTTTTGTTGAATAGTGTAACGAAAAGGTGAAAATGTATTGAAAAGAGTCTGGCAACCCCAAGAGAATCTTGGCCTCAAAATTCATTGAGCAACTTTTCATAGGTTGAAAGCAGACCTATGTGTAGTCCTCATTGAGCAACTTTTCATAGCCTAGGTTGAAAGCAGACCTATGCGTAGCCCTATAAGAGCAAGCCCAATAAGTTTGTCTACAAGACAAGATATCAAGACATGAGACAAGTGGTTGAGACAAATGCATACAACAAGCTTGTCTTCACATAATAATATTTTAACACATTTTGGCCCCACAACATTATTAATTTATTTTCTCTTTCACTCATGTCTTCCAACTTTCACGGCAAACGAGGCAGGTGGTCCCACGTTTCTGGCAATTCGACGGTCGCATGCTGACACATTGCTGCGGCGCCGAGTGCATGACAGATTCTCTTTCTCTCTCCATTATCTGACACATTGTGCGGACATTTTGGTCGATAAGCCCTTTGTTGGGCTTGCTCTTAGTGCTCAAATTGTGCTCAAGCATTTAGTGTAGATACTGACAATCTTTGACCATCTACACATGGCATGGAGCTAGGTGGGGGCACTTACCCCTATGCACAAGGACTATACTAGTGGTCACCGGCCCGCTTCGCGCGCGGTTTGTTAGGGTGTCTCGCTAAGGTGGCTGTTGAAAGGTTTTTATATGGAGAATGAGTTGTATGTTTTACAATCAATTATTCTTATTGTTCATTGTGTCCTGCCAACTATGATGGCGTAATTTTGAGGGTTCTATAACATCTAGGCAAGGAGGGAAGAGGATGATAAGATAGTGGTGACATAGATTACATATAGATTACCACCTGCCCCGCCACCGCGCTCCACCACCTTATCCACTCGCGAGGGACGCGCGGTCGCCCGCGCGCGTCTGCATGCGCAATAGACTTATCCTTTTCATATGTTCATGTAACCTACTAGCAAGTAGCAACATCGCAATAGTAGCATTAGGGGTGTATGTTTCCTGTTTCGTAATGTATGGTCTTCCGGAAGAGCTTTGGCACACAGAGAACAGAAAAACAGAGCAAAAATACAAAAACACTCTGCAGTCAGTGTTGAATCCTTTGGCACGCACATTCCACACACTACTTCCTCTTTACGTGAGATCATCTCTGTCGCCAAGCGAGCTTAGGTACGCCACGCGGTCCATCTCGTAGCCGAGGAAACTCCAAGACGACGACTTGGGGCCCGGGCAGCGGCCGGGAGGCCGGGTCGAGCCACGGCTTCCTCCTCTCCAGGTCCAGCTGCTCTCGCAGACGGCGCGCAGGCAAACCCTCTTCGCCACGGCTGCGGCGGCGGACGGCGTTCATGTCTCCTTACTGCGCTCCATAATTCGCTGCTACGCTCATGAAGGCGTTCGCGAGGTACTGCGCTTGTGTCCGCCATAACCAGCACTCGTGCCTCGGCGGCGCTCCGGCGAGCCGCGGCATCCTGCAGACGAGGCGCCCTTGCCGCGGGACGGGGAGGCCGGTGTTTGAAGCACCGATCGGGGGAGGTCGCTATTCGAAATAGCGACCGCCCCTGAGTCCCTAACAGCCGTTGGAAATCTCCTACGGCTCGTACCAATCGTTGACCACGCTACGGGAGTTGACCGACCTCGTCAGGCAAAGCGTGGGAACAGCGGTGGCAGAGCAGGACGGCCCCATGGCGGAGGCCGGAAGCTCAGGGGCGGGCCGGGGGAGGGGGAGCGCAACGAAGCTCGGCGTCAGAGCTGGGTGGCAAGCTTGCTGGTTGAGGACGGTGGGCGCTTAAAGCCTAGTCGCCGCGTCCTTCAAGAAGAACGGCTCGCTCGGTTCCAGAATCCCACCTGTGGTCTTTTGGAAACACCTTCCTGATTATCTATTTTTATTTTGGAAATATTTGGAAGGAACAAGAGCCTTTAGATCACGATCAGATGGGTGAAATTGCATGTTTGCACCATTGCACTCAATTTCCATTTGCACTGAAAATTTCCCCAGCAATGACACGGGCCACGGAACGGCAACAACGGCCAAGTTCGGCAAGAAAAAAATAGACTGTGTCGGCCCAGCGCATCGATGACGTGGAGGAGGTGATGGGCCGCGACGAGACGGCAGCCAATCAGGAGGCCAGCCAGGAAGGGGCGGCCCAGCTGCCCACCCAAAGTGGTTAGACAGCCCATTAGCAATTACTTGATCATTAAAGATAGATTAGGTATAGAGTTTCTAGAGTCTTCTAGGTTGGAGTTGCTTAGGCAATAAGTCGAGTCACCCCTATAAATAAAGGGGCATGTAAACGGATTGAATTAAGAAGAAAAAAGGTTAGTCCCCTCTAATTGTCCAGCTCTCAAGCCGCCGCTTCCCCTTCCCCTCTCTCCGTAGCCACGCACCCCCTTCTGCAAACCCTAGTGCACCGCCGCCGCCATCGGGCTGCTGCCCCAGAGGTGCGTGTAACATCCCCATCCTAATCATGCTCCTAAACATTCTGTCAAGTGCAAAATGATCGCAAGTTCTAATGATCATGCTTAAGAATTCGAATTCAAATAAAAAACAAATAAGTAAATATGGTCAAATAGAAGCTTGAACTAAATCGACCAAAATCTTCACAACAGTGGGCACATTTGATATTTTCTTTGGGTTACCTGTATCAAGATAAAATTTTGATCAAGTTTCCAGAATTTTATGAGAAAGGGAAGCATTTTAAATAATTCAAGGAGCATTCAAACACTTTTTGACTTAACTGAATTTTAATTAAAATTCTAGGCCGCAATTTGAAAAGTTCCAGTAATGAAAAAAATGCTCCTGTAGAGTTGACCTCCAAGTTGGCAATTTCTCAGATTTTTCTGAGGTTTGGAAGCTAGCATTTGGGAGGATTCGAAGTCGTGTCCGTTTGAAAATCTTTTGAAATATTCAAATCGTACGGTGGGACCCGCTCGGCAGTCTCTCTCTCTCTCTCTCTCTCTCTCTCTCTCTCTCTCTCTCTCTCTCTCTCTGTTTCCCTCGCTTCTCTGCAGGTGCGCACTCGTGCGATGAAGCTCACACGCCATCGCACAAATTCATCCCCCCAATCGTTGCGTCGTTCCTTCTCCCCCTCCCTCTTTTTTCTTTCTCCCCAATCCGGCCACTCAAGCCGCCATTGTCGTGCCGCCGAGTTCGACGCCGTCGCCCCGCCGCCACCATCGCTCCATGGCCAAGACCCCCTACACTGAAAAGCTCCGAGAGGCAATCCTCTATCTCACCCGCACCTCCATTCCTTCTCTCCTCACCCTGCGAGCAAGATCAACGCAGTTTCCCCCGCCATGGCTATGCTTTTCAAACTTTTTTATAATCAAATTGAATCAAAGTTGTAATAATTAGGAATTCTTTTACACTCTATTTTATTTATACTTATGTGGGTGTATTTTTGGACTATAACATCATCAAGTGTCACCCAATCTCGATCCTATTAAGCTAACCCCTCCGCCGCTACCCTCGTGGGAATTCTTTTGGCCACCATAATAATTTTCATATTGATTAGTAATGCTACATTGGCGGAGGCAAGATTTTTAAATTAGGTATGCAAGCTCAGGTGGTCTTTCATTATTTTCCCTAACATTTATAGTTGAACAGAAATATCCAAATGACATGTCTTATTTTACAAAAGGGCAAATGCCCCCCCCCCCCTACCACACACACACACACACACACACACACACACACACACACACACACACACACACACACCACCCATGTAATTTGAATGATTTGAGGCCAAGTCTACTTTTTTTTTTGGAGAACATGCATGAGCACGTATATCATTAAGCGGGAGAAGACCCCACAAGCATTCTGAAAGCCAACTTAACATAGATGTCACCAGGCAACACACCGCAAGACCAAGACACAAGGGGCATCACCTATAACCTCTGGCATAGACAACAAGCTAACAATCTTCCCTAAACCTTCGAAAAGCTTGATCCTAGATGGTGGAATTTACGGCTCTTTCAAGGTTTCTTGTCTCCCATCAATATAGAGTTGGCATCGATTAAGATGCTTTTATAATTAGGGGATGTATTTTGCTTCAATATTAATGGAATTCCTTTTTTTTTTGCAAAAAAAAGGAAAAAAACTTGAAGTCTACACAACAAACTGACGTTGATATTGCCCAGCTCTGACGTGCATTCCATCTAGCCACAACCTGTGCCATCATGCACCTTCATACAGCAGCTCAAGAGCCCAGAAGATGAACCCCGAAAGGAACGACAAAGGCCTTCAACAATGATGCCTCAATGGACGATGCGGAGCTCAAGCCCCGCCGTCGTTCGTCTAGGAACAAACCAGACCATATTTTCACCCGAAGTGCCCGTCATGGATGAGTAGCTTCACAACGACGCCCACAAGCGTAGTTGTCGCCGGGGCCGGCGATGCAGGTCGCACCTTTCGATCAAAATTGTCCCATCTAGATGCCTTGCTCCTTGTGGAGGCTCTTGACCCTCCCAACCCCTTTCTCAGTGTCGTTGGCGCAGAAATGCCCCCCCCCCCCCCCTCCGGCCGCATGCCCCGCGACCAACGGCCTTCAGCCAGGCGACCTGCACCATGCGGTAAGGCCACATATCGATTCCCTTCCGTGGCCAGACGCCAAGATGGTTGTCGCATCCCAGAAACCCCTAGATATGGCCACGGGAGCCCGCTCTAATGGGGAGTCCGTCACCCGCACGTTGCGCACCAACTGCGCCATGGCGCTAAAGCCTCCCCTAGAGCGTAGAGCTGCCTTGCCATGGTCGTCGGGCCATGACGCCGACCACCACCAGCTCGACGCGAAGAAGGTCAGCCCCTTCCTACCACGACCTCACGGCTGCACCTCGTCCCACTCACATGGATCTGGCCGCGCCTTGACTCCCACGGTTGTTCCTCGCGCAGATCCGCCACCGTGCAGCCAAATCGTGTGCGGAAAACCCCGCCGCTGCCATCCCCGTTCACCGCACGGTTCCTGGCGGCTCGCTCCGGTGGCGCCGCTGTGAGAAAGGGTGGGGAGAGGGTGGCGGCGGCGCCAAGTCGACGGAGTCTGAAAAAATTCCAATATAGCATAGATTATACCTATTAAAACTGATTTTATTTCTTTTACAAAAATTATTGGGTGTGCAACCCGATGCCCCATGCTAATGTTTGCTGACCTCTGCTTCCAAACGTACGCTGCCTCCCTCCGTTTGTCGGCTGGTTCATGCGACCTACTAGCAACATCATAATAGTAGCATCAAGGGTGTATATTTCCTGTTTCGTAATGCATGATCTGCCGGAAGAGCTTCAACACACACAGAGAACAGAAAAACAGAGCAAAAGCGAGATCATCTCTCTGCAGAAAAACACTACGTTTGAATCCTTTGACATGCACATTCCACACACTACGTCCTCTTTACGTGAGATCAATCATCTATCTCGCCAAGCGAGCTCAGGTACGCCACGCGGTCCATCTCGTAGCCGAGAAAGCTCCACGACGACGATGACTTGGGACCAGGGCAGCGGCCGGGAGGCGCCGGGACCAGCCACGCCTTCCTCGTCTCCAGGTCCAGCGCGTACAGCGCCTGGTCCGGCTGCCGGGCGTACAAGTCGGCGCCGGTGGCGAAGAAGACGAGCCCGGTGCTCTCGCAGACGGCGCGCATGCAAACCCTCCCCACGGCCGCGGCGGCGCCCGACGGCAGCAGCTGTTCCAGGTACATATCCTCCGCCTTGTACCGCGCCCACTTGCGCGAGATCCTGTCGTCGTTCCGGTAGAAGACACGGATTCTGAAGCCGCAGCCGCCGTCTCCCTCGACCTGCACGGCGCAGAGCCGGCCGTCGGGCGCGACGGCGAGCCGGCGGTTCTGTCCGACGCTGCCGTGGCAGCAGCAGTACGCGGTGCTCCCCGTGCGGCCGAACGACTCCACCGTCGCCTCCGACGCGCCGACGCGGAGGCCGAGCACCGAGCTGCTGGCGCCCGACAGCCAGAACGCCGCGCCGCGGACGACGACGGCGCCGGCGCTCGCCAAGCTCAGCCGCCACACGCTGACCCTGGCGCCGGTCACCTTGCGCTCGGCTCCCCACGCGCCGGCGTCGGAGGAGTAGTACCGGCACGCCTTGAAGCGGCGGCGCTTGTAGAGGATGAGGAGGAGGAAGGCGGCGGGCGACAGCTGGTGGTCGACGACGAGGGCGGCGTCGGATTCGTGGAGGTCGTCGGCGGTGAGCAGCGCGACGACGTAGTGCCCGGGCGTGTCGTTCCCGGCGAGGGCGGGGAGGACCGTGACGTCGCCGGTCGCGGGGTTGACCACGGCGAGACGGAGCGCGGCGGCGCGCGACTTGCGATGCAGCTCGAGGACCAGGCGGCCTTTCCGCGACGCGATGAGCCGCGAGTTCTTGAACAGATCATGATCGTCATCGTCGTGTAAGGCCGCGTCGAGGGGTAAGCGCGGGGAGAAGGAAGGCAGCGGGAGGAATTTTGGTGGCGCGCCCGAGCCGTCCTCGTGGCTCTGGTGGAAGAAGCCGACGGCGAGGGCGCGGTTGAGACGGCGGCGGCGGTGGTCGGACGGCGACCACGACGGCGGCGGCGGCCGCTTGTGGTTGCAGATGAACGCGGCCTCGGTGGCCACGAGGCGGCGCCAGCGCCGGCACGTGGCGGCGCAGCGGACGAGGTCGGCCGTGTCGAGGGAACTAGCGAAGACTAGGAGGAGGACCTCGTCGTTGAGGGGCAGGCCGTCGTCCTCGACGCGCGATGCACGCTTGAGGCGCTTTATCACCGGCTCCTCCGCCGCGGCGGCGGCGGCGGCATGGGATTGTGGTGCCAACGATGACATGGAGATCGATCGAGATGGGGTTGAGCTGGTTCCGATTAGGGTTTTGTGCACCTGTCGTGGATTCGGAGGCAGCGCCGCGGGCGCGGCGTGTGCTTCGACGACGCCACGTTAGTCGGAGACTCTGACACGACGGAACGGAATTGGACGAGATTTGCCTGTTTGCCGTGACGTGGGCCGTGTTGAAGCGAATTAGGCCCATCTTAGTCGTACGAAACTGACATAGTGGGCCTAAACTACCTCGCGCGGGACCCCAAGTTGGATCGCGACTAATAATCGCGATCCAACTTTTGGACCTGGTTAACGAACAATGCACCTAGTCCTGGGACTTGGGCCGGGCCAAATCCGGGTGGGCCGTGGCCCGAATGTTTGGCACGGCCCGTGGCACGGCCCGACCCGATAGGATTCCGTGCCGTGCCGGCCCGGCCCGAGCTGACGGGCCGTGCCGTGCCGGGTTTTTGGCACATCGGGCCGGCACGGCACGACACTGTTATATGGGCCGTGCTCGGGCCGGCACGGCACGAAGGCGGCCCGGCGGCCCGGATTTGACCCGACAGTGTGTTCTTGTCAAGTTCTTTAGCCAACGTTATTTTTGTTATTTTGATTCGTATTTCAAAATACAAACTTGTATAAATTTTGCATATGTGGTCCAAATTTGATGATTCTTTTTTCTATAATCTTCAAAAAATCATCTCTATCATGTGGAATCTTTGTATGCAAATTTCTGTAGTTCAATTTTGTACTGATCAATCAATACACTAATAGTCACTATTCACCATTATCTTTACTTTTTTGTTAACACCCAACCAATTTGAATTTTTAAGTAATTTTTTGTGTGAATGTACAACTTCTACATATCTATACATAGGAATTTTGTATAAATTTTTTTGTGCCACTTACACTCATGTAAGTTTGAACTGCTCCTCATTTGTCACAAACGCTCATAACTTCTATGTTGTTTAGTAAATTTTGAACACACATTCATGCAAACATTGTTGAAAAAATTCCTCGAAAATTGTAGAGGTTGGTATTGACTTGGAAGAACTCCACACCAAAATTGAGTTCAAAATTCAATATATTTTTGGAGATAAAAATTGCAAAAGCTCACTTTTCCATTGTTTTTTTTTGTCACACTCAATGTATAATGATTTTGGAACTCAAATTTGATATACACATGTAATATATCCATCCTAAGCTATTGTAATTTTGGTGGAATTTTTAAAATTATTTTATCCATGTAACACTATAAAAAATCAATTTAAACAACAAAAATACGTCTTTTCTTCACTGAAAACGCATTCCTGAAAGAGACTTCCACTGAAACCGGGCCGTGCCCGTGCTTGGCACGGCCCGACGACGGCCCGCCGTGCTCCGTGCCGTGCCCGGGCCGCATTTTCATCACGCCGGGCCGACCGGCACGGCACGACGTGGCCCGACGGGCCGTCACGGCACGGCACGGAACGGCACGAAGCACGACGGGCCCGTGCCGTGCCGGCCCGAGCACGGCCCGAGTCCCAGCACTAAATGCACCTGATGCGGCCCATCCAGTGACATCCATCGGTCCCGGGCAGGTCGAGGGTCACGACGGCGTCCGCCTGGTTGCCGGGAGGGACGCGTCCGCCGGGAGGACCACCGCCGCCCTTCGCCGGACCGGAGCTACTCCGTCTTCCCGAGCAAGAATGTAAAGCAGCAAGCATATGATCGACGTGCAGCCGGAGCGTCGACAAAGGCAAGGGACATGGATGGTGAAAGCAAAAGCGGCGTGGCTGATCACAAGCTGGAACCCCGGATAACGGGCTAGAGAACATTTCATCAAAGCAAGAACTGGAGCTTAAGGGCAAGATAGGATTTTAGACAAGTTTGGTTAACCTATAGATGTGCAAATCATACCAGCAAATAAAAAAGAAGCAAAGAAAAGAAAACATGCCAGGACGCTAGGAAATATAAATATGGGACTAAGTTTATATCGATGAACAAAGAATATTGTGCTGTGATGGGTCGATCTGTAAGACCTCTGGTTCCGTTTGACAAGGGTCGACGCAGAGCAGAGAGACAGTAACATGCTCTGGAACGACGCTGGTTGCGAACCATGGTGCACCCACCACCAGCTTGACAGTTGGCACGTTCCATTAGTTCATTGCTAATCCGGCCCAGAGGTGGCAAATAAGGCCAAGGGAAAGGCGGCACGGCCGTTCCTGAGAAACTGTCTCATGTTTGTCATGGTTCACGCACGCACGTACGGCAGAAGCCTCTCCAGCGGCGGCGCCGGTGAAAGGGTGGAGGAGATGCACGAAGGTGTCGTGGTCCCGCTACGGCAGAGGCAGGAGGACGCCGTCAACGGTGTCGAGAGACGAGAGTCCCGGAAGAGCGGGAGCCGGGGGCGAACGACGACGGCGCCGGTCGAGAGGCAGACGAAGCGAACGTACGTACGTGTACGCGCGCGTAGCCTACTGCCACGCCGCAGCTGCGCGTGCACCGCCTGGACCAACATTGAGGATGCGGGTCGTAGAGAGAGGCGAGCGACGCCCGGGATGCGGCGGCGTGCTGCGGACGAGGCGCCCTTGCGACCACGACACCGACCGCGGGTGGTCGCTATTCGAAATAGCGACCACCCCTTTCGATGAGGCTCTTACGGACCAGATCGAGGGTGGACTGCGCTCGGGGAGTTTGACCGTGTCCTCGTCAGGCAGGATTGGGTTCCTCTGACGCGCTGAAGCTGGGCGGGAAGAAGGCCTGCGGCTCAGTGGCGCGCGGTGGCAGCGTTAAGTTCCGCGGCGATCCTGCCGGCGCACGGAGGATGCGTCCGTCAAACCTTGTCACCGCGTCCGTGAAGGCGGGAGGCAGCGTCTGCGGGGGTGGAGAATGGCCGGGTCAAGCCTAACGGAAAATAACGCACGGGCCGCCGGCGATCCGATCGTGCGTCGCCGCTGCCTGCCTGTCGGTCTCCTGATGCAAGTTTGCAAAAGCAGGGTGGATGGAAGTGGGCGATGGGTTCAGATAGCGCGGTAGGCCGGCAGCGATAGCAGAGTATATTGGCTTCAGATTGGTCGCGCAGCATGCTTATGCATGAAAAGTCAGGTGGCGGGCCTGAAACTCCTGAACAACTACTATGGTACACTCAACTTTGGAAGCTAATCGTGCAGTGCTTATGGCGAGGTCTCGTTCAGCTGCTTCTCCGAACATTTTGTTGAATATTATTCACAGTCTGATGGCTCCTCTTCACATTCCTTCACCTTTCCGAGATTTCTGAGACTGCAATTGGTCAATTGATTTGATTCTCAAAAAAAAAAAAAAAATGGCCAATTGAACAGTGTTGGACTGTATTAGGTGTTGGAACCCAGGAACTAATGAACTCACGCACACACGCGAGCTGGAGCTCGAGCACACACAACAATGGCGCACGCACGCCGGGAGACAAGAGATTTCTGGCGCCGAACGCCGCGGCGCACACACGCCTGTATCTTGGCCTAGTATTGCTGGTTACACAACTCGACTCAACTCAGGAATACATCGTCTACCCGGTTATATACGCCACGGCGACGCAGCGCCCACGCACTCACGTCTGCGACCTTCACGCGCATATCGCCCAGCGACCCGGCTCCTCTCGTTCGTGAGCCTCTCGCTCGTCCGCGAGACCCGGGCGTCCATGCTGATCGTGAGCCACGCCTGCTGCGTTCCGCCGATGCCGCCGGCCTCCAACGACTCAATCCTAACAAACTTGCGTACACTCACGCGCACATACGCGTTGCACGCCATACACACATGCATGTACACGCGCACAGACGCGTTCCACGCAACTCAAACACTAACACACGCCTGAAACAAAATCATGACATGGTTTATTCTAACAATCTCCCCCTAAACCACGACTCCCCCTAATCTGCGACGCCACCGCTCGACCCGGTTAAAACAGGCACGGTTCGTCGTCCGCATCGGCGAGGAGCGCCGTCTCCTTCTTCGGCTGGCGGCAATCGCGGGAGAAGTGGCCACGAACGCCACAATTGAAGCACTTCCCGCGCCGCTTGCTCGCCTCCGAACAGACGCTGCTCGCCCCGTCGTCGTCGTCATGGCCACGGCCGCCCTTCTTGTTGTCGTTGCCGCGGCGCTCCTTGCCGCGCTGGCGTCGCCGTGCCTCCCACTGCTCCTCCGTGAGCAGCAGGCGCTCGACACCACCGGCAGCAGCAGCCGCAGCAGCTTCTTCCTCGTTAGCACGATCCTCCGCCGCACGGAGTCGCCCAACCAACTCCTCGAGCTTCATAGTCTTCAAGTCCATCAACATCTCGATGGAGCAGGCAATTTGGCCATACCTCTTTGGCGGCACGACGCGCAGCATCTTCTTCACGACGCGCACTTCCTCCACATCCTCACCCAGCTCGGCCAGCTCGGTGACCATGGAACGCAGGCGCATGGCGAAGTCGTCGATGGACTCGCCTTCCTTGAACGCCAGGTTCTCGAACGCCTTGAGGAGTCGCTGCGCGTTCGCCTCCCGTACACGCGCATCGCCCATGCGCATGGTCTTCACGGCCTCCCACGCCTCCTTGGCGCTCTTCTTCCTCGCGAGACCCGCCTTCATCTTCGCCGGCACCGCGCGCAGGATGGTCGCCATCGCCAACCGATCCTCGCGGCGCTCGACGCCGGCGGACTCCACGGCATGCCACAGCCCGAGCGCCTCCAGGTTAACTTGCATCACGAGCGCCCACTCATGATAGTTCGACCTGGTGAGCGCCGGGAACTCCATCACGGCGCTGGCGTTCGACACGACGCGCTCCACCGCGACCGGACGCGGTGTGCCGTCGCCGCCGTCGCCGACCTTCTTCCCCGTGCTGCTCGGACTCTACGGAGACGACATCTCTTAACCTCGCTCTGATACCAAATGTTGAAACCCAGGAACTAATGAACTCACGCACACACGCGAGCTGGAGCTCGAGCACACACAACAATGGCGCACGCACGCCGGGAGACAAGAGATTTCTGGCGCCGAACGCCGCGGCGCACACACGCCTGTATCTTGGCCTAGTATTGCTGGTTACACAACTCGACTCAACTCAGGAATACATCGTCTACCCGGTTATATACGCCACGGCGACGGAGCGCCCACGCACTCACGTCTGCGACCTTCACGCGCACGCACGCGCATATCGCCCAGCGACCCGGCTCCTCTCGTTCGTGAGCCTCTCGCTCGTCCGCGAGACCCGGGCGTCCATGCT
>RWGY01000051.1:4785239-4883265 GCA_007726485.1 Eragrostis curvula | reverse complement strand
TCGGGTCACCACTGCGCCACCCCGAAGTCCGCCAACCACGGTGAGCCCGCGGTCGATTCCTCGCACGGGAAGCTTCCTCGTGAAGTTGCGCACTGTTTGACCTCTTCCATCCTTGGTCCGCCACAGATCCCCGGAGCAACGGCTTTGCTCCCCCGTCGTCGTCTCCGTCGAGCTTCTCTGGTGAACTCCCACACTCGAGCCTTCCTCCTCGTCGCCATGCTGGCAGGACAAGCTCACCTGAACAGCGGAGAAACTTCCAGAGCAAGCCAAGCTCTCCCCGGCCACTCCGTCGACCTCGTCGCCGTGCCGGAGCACCGCCGTCCTCCATCTCCCATTGCCGAGCTTCTTCCGGTCTGCCCCGCACGCTTTTGCTCGTCGAGGTGAGCCCTCCTCTCTCCACGCTCCTTCCCCGTGCCCTCGGCCAGCCCAGCGAGCCACCGGAGGCTTACTCCGGTGAGCTGTGCCGCCGCCCTCCGGCGACGGTCCGGGCCAGCGCACCATGGGCTGCAGAGTTGGGATCCTCTGCGTCCACGCAAGATCGGGTATGCCGAACCGTGTGGCCACTCGTGTGCCCTCGATTCTGAGTGGTCGGATCCGTTGTGGCAGGAACCAGATCTGATGCGGCCAGTATCTTGTGGTCCGCTATGTTGCTCAGAACTGATTGGTCCACTCCATTTTTCTTCCTTTTCGTATTTAGTTAATTCTACAGAAAATAGCAGAAGTTTCAAAAATCGATAGAAAAATAACTACAAGTCAGAAAAATGTGAATCCAATTTTTTTTGCTTCCTTGTAGCATGCCCTGTCCAGGAAAAATGCCAAACCACCCTTTTGCACGTTGTGTATTTTCTGAAAAATACATCTGTGCAGATATTGCTTAATTCCTTATAAATTCTCTGTTATTCCATAAATCTTTAAATTTGGCATACTTGTTAAGAAACTGATTACACACATACAGAGCATTTTGTCCACTGTCAGATGATGTTTAATTATTTTCTTATGAATGAAATGATTCTCGGCATTGCATAAATTATTATAATTAATCTGTAAAGCAACAAATCATCAAACTTCACCATAAATTACTTCCAGTGGTGAATTTCACTAAAAAAATGCCACTGTACATAAATTAATTTTTTGAAATCAATTTATTTATTTAATCAACTCAAGTTAATTAAATGGTTAACTTAATTAAAAGTCAATGAAGGAAATACTTCAGACAAAATTAATTAACAAGTTAATCATTTGCACTTACAGTGTAAATGACTGTCCTATCAGATAATTAAATTTTAAATTTGTTAATTGCATCATGTTATTTGCATCAAACTTGCATTATTTCCTTGTCATAACGTGTAGTGACAGAGACGACTCCGGAGCCACTGGACTTCCAGCTGCCGGAGGAGGAGGCACAGGAGGAGCAGCAGCAGGACACTGACACCCCCGCTGACCCAGCTAGGGTAGCTCCTGAGCCAGGCAAGCCCCGATGCATGCCTACCTTATTAGGATTTTATTTTATCACTTGTGTGGGGCTAGTAATTGATTGAGCATTAGGTTTATTAGGAGTTGATGTGAAACCTTAGAACTGCATTAGAATTACCCTTCCATATCCTACCTTGTGTCATATTTTTGTAGATGTGGTCTAGGTTACGTTAGAACTTGCTATGCTTAGAGACTAGCGAACGGTAGAAGACGAGTGGTAGGTCCCACTCGCGAGATAGGTTTTCACCCTGGATTGTACTAGATGGATTCAGGATTTGTTGAGACCGGACGGGGATTGTTGTATAGGATGGTTGGAGAAGGCTGGGCCTTCACGGTGGTAGCCCCGTCTGTGTCGATTGAGGACCGTTCGTTGTTGGCCCTATTGAGCAAGTTCGAACATACTGATCACATGCTAGTGTTTTTATGGGCCTAGTAAACTTAGTAGCTTAGGTTGCCCTGGTGTCTCGCGGATACTTGCACTTTCTATCATGGTACTCGGGAGAGAAAGGATGCCTCCCAATCGGGGCGTACGTCTGGGACGGGGACCGTGCAGGAGGGCCTTTCTCGGGAGGTGTGAGACCCAGCCAGCTCTAGGGGGACCTTTGCGAACGGTTGCTGCATACGACTTTTACGCGTGTGTGGCATGTGGTCAGGTTTTCTCCTGCAGGATCTACATCGATGCCGCCGCTCTCGGTCATGAGCAACCTTGTTCAATGCACCACATCGTAGTGTGATTTGATTGATGATGATGCTCTAGTACTGTTATTACATTATTATATTGTTATTATTATGCTGCTTTTCTGATGTATTGTTACTTATACTATTCTAGAGATAAGTGCACTGCTTTATTGGTTAAGTACTTAATCTGAAATTAAAACTTGAAATTAAGGACCAAGTAATTAGTGCGGTTTATGCTATCGAGTCAGTCTACCCCTTGTAGCCTTGCATATTAGGAGTCGGCTGTAGATAGCCACGTTGACGGGTAAGTCTTGCTGAGTATTAGTTGCTCAGGGTTTGGCTCTTTATGTTTTTGTGCAGGTTAGTGTTGCTCTGTCATTCTTGGTGGAGTTGCAGATCTTTCCAGGTCCACATCGCCAGGCTTCGATGTGTGGCTTAGATCGTCGAGTGTGGTAGTATTGTTGTATCTTTTAGACTTCTGTTGTGCTACTCACGTGTTTTAAATCATTGTACCTAATGTAATAACTTAAAGATGTAAATTTGTGCTTTTTATGTGGTGTACTGTTGCGTCTGTTCATCAGCGCATACCGACTCAATCCTGTGAAAAGCGGAGATGCTTCACACATGGGAGGTGGAGGTAGGTCACTTGTGATGTTAGTGAGCACAATCCCGGCAACTTGCTTGCCCTTGTGAGATGTGTCGTCACTATCTTCTTCCTCCTCGCTTGACTCATCGTGGGTCACCCAATCTTGTGCCACGAAGCCTCTTCGTGATGGTCTCTTCTTATCTTTGGCCTTGGAATTGTCCTTCTTGACGAATTTCTTCTTCTTCTTGTACTTGACCCTTGGCTCTTCTTCTTCATCATCACTAGACTCTTGTGGCTTCTTCTTAGGCTTCTTGATGGGCTTGGTGCACTCCTTTGCAAAGTGGCCTTTGTCATCACAAGTTCATCGGGGCAAAATTGCAAGTAATCTTCTTCATCACCCTCATCTTCACTTGACTCGAGGACGATCACCTTCTTGTTCTTCTTCTTGCTCGTGCTCTCAGCCGGAAATGCAAGGTTCTTGTTCGACTTCTCGTCGGGCACGTAGTCGAGGTGGTAGCTCTCGAAGGCGGTGATCTTCCCGATCAACTTGTATGTCGTGAGGTCTTCAAGTGAGGTGTTGAAGAGGCATGTGATGAGGGAGTCGTACTTTTTCCTCGGTAGAATCCTCAAGATCTTGCGCACGAGGTCGGCATCCTCGATCTTCTCCTTCACCCCGAGTGAGTTGATGTCCTCTACAATCAAATTCAAGGGAGAATATGCATTATTAATGGATTCACTTGAAGTCAGAGTAAAGGAGTCATACTTATCTTTGAGCACATAGTATCTTTCCTCTTTCACATGAGTAACTTGTATTTGTTGCCAAATCTCATGAGCGGTTCCCGCGGACTTGATGCGAGCAAAGACATCTTTCGTGATAGCCTCAAACAAAGCATTTTTAGCTTTAGCATTAGACTTGGTGAGATTTTCATCGACCGTCCGTTTGTCTTCTACAAGCGGAACCAACTCATTAGTCACACGCCACGCATTGGGATCGATAGCCTCAAGGTAGGCTTGCATGCGAGCCTTTCAATAAGCATAGTCGGTCCCGTCAAACGTGGGTAGCCCACTTCCTCCCGGCATCCTTACTCAAAGACGGTTAAGCCCTAATATGAGCACGAGGTTCTGATACCACTTGTAAGGATCACGGAGTACCGAGAGGGGGGGGGAGTGAATTGGTGCTGACTTGTAAATTTCTCCGGCACGGTACTTTAACAATCCTAATAGTTTGCTAGGTGATGACAAGAAGCAAGCGATGCGCACACACTAGCAAGACTAGCAAAGAGCAAACCTACACATGCAATTCTACCAAGAGCAAAGCAACCGTATCAATCAAGTCTACTAGCAAGAAGTAAATGCGGAATAGTAAATGCTAGTAAGTAAGGAGATGGGATAGAGATTGCTCATGGATTTTTAGCCCGTGGTATTGGGAGGATGGCGCCTCCCCCTACTCCATGTTGGGTCACTCCCGCTGGAGTCTCGACCCCTCCCTCCGCTCGATGATGATCCCCTCTAGAGCATTCTTCACCCTCCAAGTGAAGACGCGGGCACGTCCAGCCGGCAACTCCGGATACTCCTCCGAGAGTAAGGATCCGCACGTGATGCGGTCCAAAGGGCACTCTCTTCTTGTTGCTTCTTTCACACGGGAAGCACGAAGACGGTGTACAAACTTATAGAGACTTCCACACTCTTTGGCAAGCTCTCTACCAACGCCTAACCGGTCTAGGCCTTGCCATAGACCAAGAGTAACAGCTCAAGATGACTCTCTATGCACACACTAGCCCTAGAGATCAAAGGATGCTCTTGTTACTCTCTCACAAGCACTAGGATCACTCCAAATCCTCAACAAGCGCTCTCTCTTCTTGCTCTTGGCTTTCCTTGGGCAACCTCACTTGTTCCACTGGCCAAGAGAGCCTCAAAGGGGTAGGCAACCAACTATTTATAGCCCTCAACTCATAAACTAGCCGTTGCCTCAAAAGCAGTCATTTTTGCGTAGCCACCGTATCATACGGTGCTCTAGTCACCGTATCATACGGTGACTATATCCTCTTTAGCCTTCCCTGCTGTCTTCACTAATCTCGCAGTCACCGTATCAAACGGTGACTGGCACCGTATCATACGGTGACTACTTCCTTTCCATCTTCAGCAACTTGTCCAAATTGCTCTTCTCCTGGAAACCATACGGTGACCCACCGTATCATACGGTGAGTCTAGCAGTGAGTCTCCTTTCACTGGATTTTCCTGTCCATAGTCACCGTATCATACGCTGACTTCTTCTCTCTGAATCTGCAGAAACTGCCAACTCCCTGGAAACCATACGGTGACAACCGTATCATACGGTGACTATCACCCTTCATCATACGGTGACTCCAGCAGAGATTTCCTGTCTTCAGTTCTGCAATTCCTGTAGTCACCGTATCATACGGTGACTAGCACTGTATCATACGGTGACTTCTGCCTGAAGTCCATCTTGATCATCTCCTCGATCCTTGACTTCATCTTCACTCTTCTTGGTTCCTCAAGCTTCTCTTCTGCCACCCTAGCCTCTGAGAGCCTCACATTGCATCCAATGATCTCTACCACTAGTGTGCACTAAGAGAACCAACTCAAACCCTCTTGATAGTCCGGTGTTTCCTATGGACTCAAGCCTACATCTACACCAAGCCAACACCTGCTTGGTTCTAGCATGCCCTTATCCTTGATCCATCTCCTCAACCGCGACTTCATCAAGCCCAATGTCCCGAGTTGTCGAGGCAACCAATCATCGAGATATCCAATAGAGAAATGGTTGACGTAGTCTTCCATCATATATGACCATAGGCAACAACCTACAAAAGAGTTAGTCACATACAACATGATCATCCAATCACCAAAACATTCATACCTTTGGGGTTTCCATACTCCAATGGTCATGAAGCTTACAAAAGGGTCACGAGCTGGGACTAAACAAACAACCCTCCCATTCAGCATTGCGGCTTACAGTGTTCGACCTGTGGGAAAAAAGTCAAGAGCCTTACCACCAAACCAGCGTGACCGCAAGGAAACTTCTTCTATTTTTAAATACTATATGACATCCTTGGCTTTTTTTGTTACTTTGATCATTCATCTGATTAAAAAATATTTATGCAAATACATAAATGTATACGTTAATCTTAAAGTGCCTTTTATGATAGATTCAACAATATATATTTCATGTTAAGAAACTAATTATTTTCATATATATTGCTGGTCAAAAGTTCAACAAAAATGTCAATGGTGTCATATAATTAAAAACGGAGGGAGTACAAAACTTAAAAGGCAGCAGCCATGAACGGTGGCCACAGCCTGCATCCCATCTGCAATTGACATGTGGGCCCCGATTGTCGGCACGGCTGTTCAACGTGTTCATGCTACTGTTCTTGCTACCCATTTAATTTTTTCTATTGATTCACAATTAAAGCTTCAAACATGTATAGATTCCACATTTACTATACAAACGAGTTGAAATTTTTTCAATAGATTTTTAAAATCATGATCTATTATTTGGAGTCATATAGATTGTGTTAATTGAGATACTTATTTTACCTACTAAATGATTCATTAATGGTCACTATTCATTAGTTCCTTCACTTTTTTGTAACTCTCCAAAACTAAAATTCGTCATAGATGTTAATCATTGACGCACAATCTACGACGAAATGATTTTCTGTCATAAGTTTGTCATAAAAGGTTGTTTATGTTGAATTTATTAGGTTTTGTGACATAATTAAATCGTCATAGAAGACCATAATCGTTGTAGTGGGTGTTGAAGACATCACATCCTCGGATGCATCGCCTTAGAGTTTCTCCTCACATTCCAAGAATAGTTAGATCATCATAGTCTTCAAGCCATGTTCATCGTTCACTGGTAGTGGTCTCTAGCAGCTATGCCGTCGCGGATGTTCTTGGATCACCGTTGGTTGGGAGATCAGTCTTAACAATAAAGATGCAACCCGGAGATTTTCTTTCTTTTTGTTTGTTCCGTTGTTTCATATAAGTGTGAAATTTCTGCACGCCAAATGAGATGACTGATATCGATGATTAAATTTAGCTATAACTCTATTGAAAGACAAACCCATTAAATGTAGAGTTCTTGAAACTTAGGCTTAACACAATATCCTCTGTTATCTAAAAAATAATAATATTTTCTAACATGCTATGACTAATAATGACGAGACCCACCAGATTACCACGCAAGGTTACACTTAATTGGAGTTTCATTTTCCTCAAACAGGGTGTCATTTAGAAACCGTTTTTTCACAGAGGAGATATCAGGTGCACCGTGCACATGAGGATATCTGTGCACATGTGGACAAACTCAACCCTGTCCGACGGATCCCGTTTCAGCGGCCCAGATCGCAGCTGGCCTCCCCCACTATCACAGATAATTCCGCAAGCGCACGGAGTACCGTTGTAGCACTTTACCCGGGAGTATTCCAAGGTATCGTATTTGTTTTCCCCAAGGAATGAAGGTATTCTACTGCAAGATAGATTGTGCCCAAGGACAACAAGATACAACGGGTACAACGGGTAGAGAGGATACACTAGGGTATGGTTTTCTCGGGATAGCACAGATCAGGTTCTACGCGCTTACTTCGGGCACTGGTTTAGGCTTGGTCTGCCAAGCCACGCCAGCCTGTAGCTCTACGACGTACCCGAACGTGGAGGATTACGGAAGGACGGACATGGCTGTCACCACCTGCCGCCTACCTCTACAAACCGTGGAGCACATGGCAAACACAGGTAACCTCTAGCCTAGACACCATGTCTATGCTATCGATTACTACTCTAACCTCGATCTCAAACCAACTTGGAAGATTAGAGCACCCCTTGCGGAGCGATTATCCCATAAGCAAGTATAGCAAGATCTAGATGCTATGAACGATACACAACCAACCTAAGAATATCTCTAACACTTACTTAAAGAATAGATCTAGTGCAATGAACGAACAACGAAAGATGAACGGACGACGAATGACAAAGAACGAACGACGAACGGTGAACGAACGATGAACTATTTAATAAGAAAGTATTCGCTAAGATACAAGGAGGCGTAAGTGCTAGATAGGCTAGCACTTCCCCTCTCCTCTACCCTACTCTCTCCCTACAACTATATAAGGGGCCTAAGGCCCTTGGGAGTGGTACGATCTTGTGTCTTGTGATGTCACTTCCATGCCTCTGAGTGGAGGGGGTACCCCTTTATTTATAGACATGGAAGGTCGGTAACTTGAGGCGGCTCCAGAGGTCGGTGGCATTAATTGCAGGTGGAACCGACCTCCAGAGGTCGGTTGTGAGCTGTCATAGGAAGATGGGCTAGGATGGCCTCACTGGCAGGTCGGCCGACCTGGCCAGAGCCCAGAGGTGTCGGCCGACCCGGCCTGGGCCCCACTGGGCCTGGTCTTCCTCTGGCCTTTGCCTCTTGTGGTCTTTACTCCTGATCCACTTGCAATGTGTGGACTTGAGGCTTTATTCTCTGTTTTTGGGCTTTTGGATGTAGTCTTTATTCCGGGGAAAATTCCGTAGATGTGAAGTCCATGGTTTGTGCTTCCTTTTTCCCGTTTTCCTGTGGATTGCACCTGCACTCATAGATATACCAAGACTAGTGGAATTTGTTAGTAATAAGCCCTACTTCTATTCTTGGTGTTGGATTTTGGTTATAAAGTGCAGATGGTTGACGGTAAAAGATATGCTACAAGGACATCAACAAACTCCCCCACACTGGCTCTTTACTCGTCTCGAGTGAAGAAGCGAGCTCAGCATGGTGAACTCTTCCTCTTGGATAGGAACATGCACACAAGTTATTGCAAGCCACACCGTTTACCTGTGAACTTTTGGTGACTAACATGTATACTTGGGCGATTGATAAGTGGAATGTTCGTGACTCAAGTCACCATGCCTTCCCTCGACAAGTAACTTGGGATTTTTGCAAGTTTTTAAACATGAAAAACATGGCTCTTGCTCCTCAGATGATTCTCTCGAGTCGCTCAAAGTGTATGTTTCCTCACCAAGGCAGTGGTGTTGCCTCTTTTTGTCCTACTTCTACGGCTTATTTGTGGAGCTCAAGGTAGGGATAAAAAGCGGCATGCTTGCATCACTTATGTTGCCGAACCAAAAGTTGGATCCATGGAGAATTCAAGTCGTACAGCCTGATCAAGATGTGCATGTGTGGATGGTGGTGGTAGTGATACTCCTTTTTGTGTCCCTTTTCTCTCTCTTTAGATTTTTTAGGAGGACATGGCTATCTTTTCTTTCTTTCTTTTTCTTTTTCTTTTTCTTTTTCTTTTCTCCCCCCTTTTCTTTTTTTTCTTTTGCTCTACTTGTGTAAGAGCAGGGGTTATTCTTTTTCATTTACATAGCCATGTCTCAAAATATTATTTGAGAGAGAAAGGTGACAAGGATTTTTGGAGTATTTATTTGGTGGATGGAGAGTGGTTCTGCTTAACTTCCAGTGTAGAAGTTTACCGTGTGAGGTGGAGTGTACGTGATCTTGATTAGGGAGGTATGACAAGTATCTCACCAGGGTCACACAATTTTGATAAGGCTTAAAGTAATAACAAGCAGCATATGTATATAGGTTATGATAGGTATGATCATCATATGGCTTTGCTAGGAAAATAAATATCAAGAGAGGAGCATTGAGCCGAGGTATTTTAATTTTCGTAAATGAAATTCCCAAGGACTTGCAAGTTAAGCAAAGGATCATTTCGTCGAAGCATATCACACTTGTCAATAACTTAGGATAACATGGGTCACTAATGAAAGTTGTGTTCACAAGCAGGCGGTGATGAAGCGATAAATAACAAGTGTGCAAGTCCAAGAATCGTGAGGGGAAGGTTTTATAAAGTTTCCATGTTTTAGTGAGTCAAGTTTTAATTTTAAAATTACGAGATTCAAAAAATAACTTGACTGTAATGCAGGTAAAAAGGGAGTGGGGAATGCAAACTCAGATGGTAGGAAGAAACAGAGGCCTGGTGGGGTCCACCAGGCGTCGCCCGACCCGCCTGGTGGGGTCGGCCGACTTGGCCTGGCCCCATAAGTGCTGATTTTTCGCTTGGTGTCCTTTCCTGATTTGCTTGTGTTGGACCTGAGTGATTTGCTCGTGATTGATCCATTTTTGGCGATGTTTTTCCCCCACGCTTGCCTTTTTACCTATTTCCTTCAAAATCGACAAAAACATGGAAACAAAAATCTTGCTCTGCTGATATGGAAGCCCAGGGAGCACTAATATTATTGAATTGCAGCAAACTCACAGGCGCATTACAAATTTATTGCAAATTTAAAGATGCAAGCATGTTGCATGGAAATCGCGCCTAAGGAAAAGTGATTTTTAGCGGGGATTTTAAATGTAGAACTTATCCTCTTTCCCTGCTGTAAGCTTCATGACCATTGGAGTATGGAAACCCCAAAGGTATGAATGTTTTGGTGATTGGATGATCATGTTGTATGTGACTAACTCTTATGTAGGTTGTTGCCTATGGTCACGTATGATGGAGGACTACGTCAACCATTTCTCTACTGGATATCTCGATGATTGGTTGCCTCGACAACTCGGGACATTGGGCTTGATGAAGTCGCGGTTGAGGAGATGGATCAAGACTAAGGACATGCTAGAACCAAGCAGGTGTTGGCTTGGTGTAGATGTAGGCTTGAGTCCATAGGAAACACCGGACTATCAAGAGGGTTCGAGTTGGTTCTCTTAGTGCACACTAGTGGTAGAGATCATTGGATGCAATGTGAGGCTCTCAGAGGCTAGGGTGGCAGAAGAGAAGCTTGAGGAACCAAGAAGAGTGAAAATGAAGTCAAGGATCGAGGAGATGATCAAGATGGACTTCAGGCAGAAGTCACCGTATGATACGGTGCTAGTCACCGTATGATACGGTGACTACAGGAATTGCAGAACTGAAGACAGGAAATCTCTGCTGGAGTCACCGTATGATGAGGGGTGATAGTCACCGTATGATACGGTGGTCACCGTATGGTTTCCAAGGAGTTGGCAGTTTCTGCAGATTCAGAGAGAAGAAGTCACCGTATGATACGGTGGAGGTCAGCGTATGATACGGTGACTATGGACAGGAAAATCCAGTGAAAAGAGTCACTGGTAGAGTCACCGTATGATGGTCACCGTATGCTACGGTGGGTCACCGTATGGTTTCCAGGGGATGTGCAATTTGGACAAGTTGCTGAAGATGGAAAGGAAGTAGTCACCGTATGATACGGTGCCAGTCACCGTATGATACGGTGACTGCGAGATCAGAGAAGACAACAGGAAAGGCTGAAGAGGATGTAGTCACCGTATGATACGGTGACTAGAGCACCGTATGATACGGTGGCTACGCAGAAATGACTGCTTTTGAGGCAACGGCTAGTTTATGAGTTGTGGGCTATAAATAGTTGGTTGCCTACCCCTTTGAGGCTCTCTTGGCCAGTGGAACAGGTGAGGTTGCCCAAGGAAAGCCAAGAGCAAGAAAAGAGAGCACTTATTGAGGATTTAGAGTGATCCTAGTGCTTGTGAGAGAGTAACAAGAGCATCCTTTGATCTCTAGGGCTAGTGTGTGCATAGAGAGTCATCTTGAGCTGTTACTCTTGGTCTATGGCAAGGCCTACACCGGTTATGCGTTGGTAGAGAGCTTGCCAAAGAGTGTGGAAGTCTCTACAAGTTTGTACACGGTCTTCAAACTTTCCGTGTGAAAGAAGCTACGTGAAGAGAGCGCCCTTTGGACCGCATCACGTGAGGATCCTTACCTTCGGAGGAGCATCCGGAGTTGCCGGCGGGACGTGCCCGCGTCTTCACTCGGAGGGTGAAGAATGCTCTAGAAGGGATCACCATCGAGAGGAGGGAGGGGTCGAGACTCCGGCGGGAGTGACCCAACGTGGAGTAGGGGGAGGCGCCATCTTCCCGATACCACGGGCTAAAAATCCATGAGCAATCTCTATCCCATCTCCTTACTTACTAGCATTTACTATTCCGCTTTTACTTCTTGCTAGTAGACTTGATTGATAGGGTTGCTTTGCTCTTGGTAGAATTGCTTGTGTAGGTTTGTTCTTTGCTAGTCTTGCTAGTGTGTGCGCATCGCTTGCTTCTTGTCATCACCTAGGAAACTATTAGGATTGTTAAAGTACCGTGCCGGAGAAATTTACAAGTGAGCACCGATTCACCCCCCCCCCCCCCCCCTCTCGGTACTCCGTGATCCTTACACCCACTTCATTGTAAAGCCGCTTGATCTTGGAGTTATTGCTGCGACGGGTGCCATCAATCTTGTCTCTAAGCTCCGCTACGGCATCCGACATTTCAGCTACCTTGTCTCCAAGCTCGAGGTGGTCATCACGGAGGTCATTGTACTTAGCGAGAAGACGGTCGTAAGGCTTCTTATTGGTGTCTTCTCTTCCTCGCTCTCGTACATCCCTCCTGCCCTCTTGATAGGAGAGGGGGAGAGACGCCTCCTCACTGACTTGGAGGGAGTTGTGCTCATGGACTCCAAGACTCCTTTCTTTTCCTCTGATGTGAGGGGCGGCACAAGTTGCTTTCCTCCACCTCGAATGTCGTTGATCTTGACGAAGCGCTTAGCTTGAACCTTTGGAGCACCGGGTGGAGTACGCTCTTCATACTTGTGGTACACCATGTTGTCGCTCTTGGTAGTGAGCGTGCCAACGTACCTCTCCCCATGACGAAGAGAACCTTCGGGGGTATCGGGATGTGATTTCTGTGGAGTGAAGGCCCCTTGGGTAGGATGCGGTGGTGTGGAAAAGCTCTTCCTAATGGCTTTCTTGGCCACTTGGTTGGCTGGAACAGGGGTGATGGTAGGTGATGGGATAGGAAGTGGAAAGGTTTCTACACTCATCACTTGTTCAAGTACGGGAGTGGCTACGTCAAGGATGTTTTCAAGGCCCATCTCGCGCACAAGCAGGCTAGTGGTGGTGGAAACCTCAAAGTCCGGGATGCTACTATCCATTGTGTTTCTTTGGAGGTTTCGTGCGCCTGGTTTGAGATGTGGAGAAGAATAGTGCAAAGGAGATGGAGAAAAAGTCATTTATTTATAGGGAAAACATGGAAAGGATTTTCCTGATTTCCCTGGCGCTTTTCTGGGGCTAAATCAGTGGGATTTATGCTAATGAATGTTAGGAGATAAGGCACAAAAATTATAGGGCCGTTTGGGGCTCCACTGACGTCGCCCGACCTGCCAAAGGGGGTCAGCCGACGCAGGGTGGGCCCCACTAGCCTCCAGTTTTTCTGTGCTGCTTTTCTTATATAAATATAGTTGTAAAATTATTGCTAAGGGTAAAATAAAAGGAAAATGCTTCAGAGTACACCCATTTGTCTGACTTTTGTCTGACCAAGTGTTTTAAGCCAATTGATTGATATCTGAATGACCACCCAAGTGATTTTAACCATTGGATTTCCTGGTCGTACAAAAGTCTACCAAACAGGTATACTCTATAGCAGTGCTCAAAATAAAAGTGCAGAAATGTCATGGTATATGATTGTACTCAATGACATCACACTTTCTAATTGCATCGGATTCAAAGTAAATTTTGAGACGTTGGCCATTTACCTTGAAAGTGTTACCTTTGTCGTCTTGGAGTGTGATTGCTCCATGTGTCGACGTGTCAATGACGATGTATGGCCCATCCCATTCGCTTTTCAATTTTTCATGCCCGAAGAGTATTGCCCTTGAGTTTAATAGCAGCACCTTATCTCCAACTTTGAATTCTTTTGCCGTAATCCGCTGATCTTGCCAGCGCTCTATTCTCTCCACGTATATAGTTGAGTCATGATGTGCTTCATTCCTCCATTCTTCTAAATCAGCTATTTGCTTTCTTCCCGTCAATATGGAGTTTATGATATCCGCAAAGCATGGACGTGAGTCCGTGACTTGGAGCAGCATCTCATCCCACAGGAAGTCATTCATGTGTGGCTCCCATTCACTATTGGGAACATGGTATATGATTCCGGCGTGGAGAAGCTTCAAGACCTCTTTCTTCACAACTTCTCTCATCGCATTATTCAGCCTCCTTTGAGGCTCCCTAGAAAGGTGTACAATTGGGGTCTACAGAGATGCGATGGGTGCAAAGAGCAGAGCTGATTCCCTTAAGGTCTTCTAGTGAGTAGCTAAAAGCGGAACGATGCTTTTCAAGCACGGCTAAAAGTTTAGCGGTTTCGTTTGCCAAAAGCTTATCACTTAAAATGACAGGGGCTTCTGGATTGCCATGCGAAAAGGCATAACGCAAACCAGGAGGTAGCGTTTTGAGCCTAATCGGAGGTTTCAAAGGTGTTTTCTGAATCAGCTTCTTCCAGAGCGAAGTATTGAGAATCTTCTCCTAGAAGTGACTCGGGAGTGTCACGTGGAAGAATCGCCATGCCCTCCTCCACAAGGTCTTCCTCGGGGTATTCTTTGGAAAAGGAATTTCGCGAAGAAGTGATGGGAAAAGGAAATGAGTCTTTCCCAAGGTTAAAGTTGAGGTCTCCAGATGATTGGGGTTGGATAAGAAGTTTTTTTATGGGAAGCCCGATCATCAAATCAAAATCAAAGATTTCGCAGATATTGAAATCTAGGATGACCTCAAAATCTTCATGATAGAGAGTTATGTTTCTAAGGATCCCTAATCCTTCTAAAAGATGCCCCGAAGGGTGTTTGAGAAGTTTGTCGGTGGGTGTCCAAGGTTTATGACCAAAGATGGCCAAAGCACAAGTGTTGGACATGATATTGGCACCAACAAGAGGATTATAGGGAATGTCCATCTTGGTTCCCTTGAATGAGAGGTGAAGGGTTGAAGAGGGAGGACTAAGTTGTATGAAGTCTGTAGGAAGCTCGTTCTCTCTCAACCATTCTTCACTCATGATCGCGGTAAGCTCCCTAACGGTTTCTACAAGAAACTCGGGTTCCAAAGGTTCGGGAGGTGTCAAGGGAATAGGTGGCTTTTTTTAATAGGTGTGGTTCAAGGTGTTTCCAAAATCTTCAAGCAAGTCTTCCTTGAACTCAAAAGGGAACTCGAGAAGTTCATCATTCTCTGTCATTGTTCGATCATTGGATGAGGAATCAGGGGGTGGATCTACCAAGGTAGGCACATCTTGCTGCGTTTCTACAACATCAATTTCCTTATCCTTTGACTCCGACTCTTCTGGGAATCCAGCGGAAAACGGCGTATTTTCTACGATCCGTTATAGCAATTCTTTTGCTTCCACTATGGTCTATGAGAAAAAAGATCCACCAGCGGCCGTGTCGAGATAAAGTACGGTATCTTTGTCTAGCCCCGAATAGAAATGTTGCAATAAAACGGGCTCGGGGAGCAAAAGTTCTGGGCTGGAGTCGGTCAATGAACAAAACCGATCCCAAGCCGCACTAAGTGTTTCATCCTCTTCTTGCCGAAAGTTAATTATTTCCGCCCGCAGAGTAATACGTGATATGGGAAAGAATGCAAAACAAAATTTGTCTCGCAATTCTTTCCAATCACCGTCTACTCTCTTGACGGTGTAAGTGTACCATTGTTTCGCCTTCCCATTGAGGGAGAAGGAAAACAATTTCCACTTCAATGTTTCATGTCCCATGCCATTGATTTTTCGGCACGAACCCAAATGCTCAAACTCTCGCAAGTGTTGATAAGGATTTTCATTTTTAAAACCAGAAAAGGATAAACCTTTAATCATAGAAATAAAACTGGGACGAAGCTCATAGCTAGATGAAAGAATTGGTTGTGATCATGATGGTGGCTCTAATAGCTCGCCCCAGGGAGTAGAAAAAGATTGGATTGTAGGTTGTGACTCCATGAAATATTGTTTTTGTAAATTTTCAAAATAAGAAAGTAAAATCAAACGATAAATGAAAGATAGGTTACGAGGGCAAACCTGGTTCATAGCAGAATTAGCAACCGTTCCCTGGCAACGGCGCCAGAAATGCTTTTTGATACTTCTTACGGTCACAGATAATTCCGCAAACGCACGGAGTACCGTTGTAGCACTTCACCTGGGAGTATTCCAAGGTATCGTATTTGTTTTCCCCAAGGAAAGGAGGTATTCTACTGCAAGATAGATTATGCCCAAGGACAACAGGATACAACAGGTACAACGGGTAGAGAGGATAAACTAGGGTATGGTTTTCTCGGGATAGCATAGATCAGGTTCTACTCGCTTACTTCGGGCACTGGTTTAGGCTTGGTCTGCCAAGCCACGCTAGCCTGTAGCTCTACGACGTACCCAAACGTGGAGGATTACGAAAGGACGGACATGGCTGTCACCATCTGCCGCCTACCTCTACAAACCGTGGAGCGTGCGGCAAACACAGGTAACCTCTAGCCTAGACACCACGTCTATGCTATCGATTACTACTCTAACCTCGATCTCAAACCAACTTGGAAGATTAGAACACCCCTTGCAGAGCGATGATCCCGTAAGCAAGTATAGCAAGATCTAGATGCTATGAACGATACACAACCAACCTAATAATATCACGAACACTTACTTAAATAATAGATCTAGTGCAATGAACGAACAACGAACGATGAACGGACGACGAACGACAAAGAATGAACGACGAACGAACGATGAACGAATGATGAACTATTCAATAAGAAAGTATTCGCTAAGATACAAGGAGGAGTAAGTGCTAGATAGACTAGCACTTCCCCTCTCCTCTACCCTACTCTCTCCCTACAACTATACAAGGGGCCTAAGGCCCTTGGGAGTGGAATGATCTTGTGTCTTGTGATGTCTCTTCCATTCCTCTGAGGGGAAGAGGTACCCCTTTATTTATAGACCTGGAAGGTCGGTAACTTGAGGCGGTTCCAGAGGATGGTGGCATTAATTGCAGGTGGACCCGACCTCCAGAGGTCGTTTGTGAACCGCCATAGGAAGATGGGCTAGGATGGCCTCACTGGCAGGTTGGCCAGAGGGGTCGGCCGACCTGGCCTGGGCCCCACGAGGCCTGGTCTTCCTCTGTCCTTTGCCTCTTGTGGTCTTTACTCCTGATCCACTTGCAATGTGTGGACTTGAGGCTTTATTCTCCGGTTTTGGGCTTTTGGATGTAGTCTTTATTCCGGGGAAAATTCCATAGATGTGAAGTCCATGGTTTGTGCTTCCTTTGCCCCGTTTTCCTGTGGATTGCACCTGCACTCATAGATATACCAAGACTAGTGGAATTTGTTAGTAATAAGCCCTACTTCTACTCTTGGTGTTGGATTTTGGTTATAAAGTGCAGATGGTTGACAGTAAAAGATATGCTATAAGGACCGTCAACACCCACCTCCCACTTCTGGTCACTTTTCGCTTACACCCCTGCACGGCTCCAGGCACATTTGCAAAACACCCCCTGGCATCGTTCTCCTCGTGCTCTTCTGTATCGTATCCGGCAGGAACAGCCGCCAGGAAGCTAGGGCTATGGCGACGCTGCTGTTATTGTCGTTCCTGGCGACGTACACGCTCCAATACGGCATCAGGCGACCTCGCGAGACGACGGCATCAGGAGACAATTGGCTCTGCCAATTCGACGCTGCCGCAAACCTCTCACAGCACCGATCGTCAGGTATCTTATGCATCATCAAGATTAAATTACTCTACTCCATCGCATGCACGCACGCTCGCATTTTCGGCCGCTCGCAAACATGCGTTTGAGATTCTTGTACGCACACACATGCATCTGAACAGACATAGATTATGGTTTAAGCGGCTAAACTCATGTGTGTATGCCTCAGTAACTCCTTTTGAATTTGAATCAGAATGGGCCTCTATTATTTCTGATTATGGTTTAGGGAACAATGAATGGTTGGTAGAAAGGTACAAAACTCGGAAGTCTTGGATACCGGCTTACTTTATGGACATACCGCTAGCAGGACTTCTGAGAACAACTTCAAGGTCAGAGAGTGCCAACTCATTTTTCAAATGTTTCATTGGTTATAAACATGCTTTGGTTGAGTTTTGGCTTCGCTATGACACCGCTGTGGAGGAACAACGAGAAAAGGAGCTAAAAGAAGACCATGTCAGTATCCACACAAAGTCTCAATTAAAGACACCATGGCCAATAGAAAAAAGTGGACGTGATGTGTTCACACATGAGGTGTTTGCAGAATTTCAAAAGGAGGTGATTGCTGCTAGAGACAACTGTGTTGTTGATAGCACGGAACAGATGGACGAGGTTAAGAATATATCCATATTGGATGACAGCAAGAAGTTGAGAAAAGTCAGGTTTGACACTAACACAGTGACTGCCCAATGCTCATGCATGTTATTTGAAGCTCATGGAATTCCTTGTCGCCATATTATCCTCGTATTAAGGGGTGCACAACTCAATGAGCTCCCAACTTATTTTGTTCTGAAAAGATGGACTGTAAATTGCAAGAGGGAGGTAGTTTTTGATGATGATGGCAATGTTCTAGAAGAGAAGGAAAAAAAAACCTCAGGAAGAAGAAGTTAAGAAGTTGATCTCTAACATGCGCTCGGACATGGAAGATGTCATCCATCGTGCTAAATATTCGTTGGAGACAATGAAGAATGTGACGGTGAAATTCAAGAAGTTTGTAGCTGAAGCAAAAGTACATTGGTTGATTGAAGATACTAGAATTGAGGAGATTGAAGGGTACATTTGTTGTGGCATACCTAAACAAGTTGGTATATTGCCGCCAACTGATATCATCACTAAAGGGAGATGTAAGAGGATTAAACCTGGGGAGAAAGCGAAGAAGCTTCGAAAGGAGAAGGCCGAGAAGACGGTTCGCAAGTGCAGGACATGCAAGGAGTTCGTCACTCATGATAGTCGCAATTGCCCCCAAAAGAAAGGATTTGTTTAATGTCCGGCAGTATCTCAGTTTATTAGTTTGTTCAGAACTTCAGATTTCAGCTTTAATTCCATGTATATTAGTTTTAGATGTGAATTGTCAGTTAAACATGGTTCTATTTGGTGATCTTATGAACTGAGAGCATTCACATGCTCCTTTTTGGTGAATCTAAATGTCCCTGTTTCAAATTCGTCAGTTATCTGAGAGCATTTACGTTCTCCTTTTGATAGTACAGATGGAACACCCCTGATTGAAACCGGCACTACTACTGATTCTGAAATAGTGCAACTGAAATCCACACAAGTCCAGATCGGTCAAAAACAAAGAAAATAAATTGTAATTCATTGCTGTGCTTGCTTGCGATAGACAATGGCAGAGGAAACTGTAATCTCACACATTACTAATTGCTTTGGTTGCTTGCGATAGACCCAACAGCAAGTTGTTTTCTTGCCGCACATCCGTCTACGCTGCACAGCGTGTATACGCTGCTCCGTACTCTGGTGGTCTAGAAGTCGCTTGGAGGTCGCAGTCCATCCATCGATCTGATCTCTGCTCCGACCGTCGACGCGATCTGACGCACGACATACCTGATGATTAGTGCGGTCCCAGGTTTGCGGCAGCGTCGAATTGGCAGAAGCCAATGGTCTCCTTATGCCGTCGAATCGCGAGGTCTCCTTATGGTCTCCCTACGTCGCCGGAAACGGCGGCAACAGCGGCGTCGCCGTAGCCAGGGGCGAAGCTAGCCCAACGAAGAGCATGGTGCCACTGGCTACTCTTGGCAGCTCTTGAATGATTTTACATGGGGCACATGAGGTGAAAAGAGAGGCATTTACACTAAACTTCTCATTTTCCCTGGTGCCGTGGCACTCGGGAGCCACCATGTAGCTTCGCCCTCGCCGTAGCCCTACCTTTGATGGCGGCTGTTCCTGCCGGATACGATACAAAGGGGCACGAGGAGAACGACGCGAGGGGGTGTTTTGCAAATGTGCCTGGAGCCGTGCGGGGGTGTAAGCGAAAAATAACCAGAAGTGGGAGGTGGGGGAGGCCAGCTGCGATCTGGGCCACCGAAACGGGATCCGTCGGATAGGATTGAGTTTGTCCACATGTGCACCTGATATCTCCTCTTTTTTACAAGAGCACCGCTATACACACGACCCAACTGTCCGACTCAACCATCCGATCAATACAAATCAGAAATTGGCAACTGCAGCTGGCTCCGCGTTTTGCACTGGTCGTACGTTCGGGTCGGACAGCCGGGCCATACGGACAATGTTTCCAAGATAAAATAGTGAAAACAATAAAAATGAAACAATATCATTGTGTGAGTACTGAAACATGAAAAAAAGCGGACATTCAAACTCGAGTGAGTTGTAGTAGTTATTACTAGTAGACAAATGCCTATTTTTTAGTTAGGAGGAATTTTTTTGTTTCACAATCGCAACATCCTAGGGTCCAAATCTGGCTTGGCCAGCTCCTATTTCCTTCACCAACTTGTTTAAGCTTTTGTCTTCTCTTCGCAAAAAGAGTTAACCCAAGGTTAGTGGTGTTTGACAACATATAGGCTTATATGTTGGTCTTTCTCTCACTAAACTAGCAAGGTAAGACTATAAACTCTAACATTCTCATGCACACTAGTGCACATAGACCACTTGATCGAGGATAACTCAGATGGGCTTGTACGTCACAAACAACCGTCCACCGCCCGCCCCCGCCCCCCCCCCCCCCCCCTCCTAAAAGGAGCCGACATTCTCATCAAAACACTAATACTATACCTTAGTAAGCAAATGATCAGAAATGTTCTTCTCTTGGCACATGTCTGTGTCCAGTGTAAGCCTATATACCGTGCTATGTCTCACTCATAGGGCTCACACTCATTATGTGCCTATATATATACCCTTAGCCCAAGAGCCCGTGTAACTGTGAGTCGTCTCGGATACCATTTGTAAGTTCCTGTGGTCCAAACCTGGCTAAGCTCGCTCACATGCTGTGCAGCTATAACTCTTTCACTAACATATTTAAGCTTTCATCCACACTTCGTGTAAAAAGTTAACCCTAGCTAATGGTGTTGGACAACCTAGGTTTATATGTTGGTCTGCCTTCCACTAGACTAGCAAAATAGGACTAAACTCGCACCTTCTCATACACACTTGTGCACATAGATCACTTAAGTCTAATATTAAATGGGCGCTGGATATCATAATAACGATGCGTACGTGAAATGCTGTCCACGAGAGGAAACATCAATTTATGCCCAATAAAAGATCCTCAAGCTACAGTGCCTATGGCCACCGTCATTTCACGTAAGAACTATGTGCCCGTCCTGCTATCAGTCAGGCCAACAGGCCACACCTCCTCTGGCGTAGTCTCGTTTTTTGTTGCAGTACACGCTATGGTAAAATTTCTTTTTTATTACTCGATCAAACAGATAAAACCAGCCCACTGCGAATATCTTGCATAGACAACGGACTGGCCGGACGAATTTATATACGTTCTACTGCTGCGCGGTGACGGCGATCTTCATGCCCCTCTCGCAGTCACCTGGCATACTGGAGACGAAGAAGGACATGCCGCGATCGAGAGTGACGCGGTCGTTGCCGGAGATCCACACCGTGACGTTGCCGGAAACCTGGCACATGGAGTACTGTACGTTGCTCACCTTCACCACGTTATGCGTGCCCGGCTTGTAATGGAACACTGCACCCATGCCGGTATACATGTTTCATGACATGAAATAATTTAGCATCCTTCGATAGGTGAACGAACAGCTTGTGCAACAGGGAGGGATCAGGGTAAAACAGGACTTACGGAGAACATCACCGGCCTCAAAAGGCTTGTAATTTGGCCATCCCAGGACACCGAAGCTCCAACCGGCACTATCACCGACAGGCCATAACCTCGACTTTCCATCCGCCATGCCAACGCCTCCACCTTCTTCACTTGGTGCGAACACCATTACACAAAGCAACACTACCCATATCTTCCTGCAGGTGCTGCTTGCCCGTGCCATTCCTATGGAGCAGGGCACAGGAGAATCTCAGTTTCTTGGGAGGAGTCCTTTGAACAGACTACTACGAATAGAGGTATGCTACAAATGATTCAACGTTCGTTTTAAATAATAGTCAGAGGTTCGGAGGAAGAGAACTGATACACTGATAAAGAAGTGGAGATATGGACTCCATGGCCTCAACAGCCACTGGCTCGTGCTTAGCTTTATTACATGCGATCATTGAATGGATATTTGATTGATTGATTCTTTGTGAACGTATCATGACATTTATTTTCTCCTACACAAGGATATATCGAGAAAGGATATCTGAGTGCATGCAGGTTGATACTGGAGTTAATGTCTGCCACTAATGTTCTCTTCGTCATCTATAAACAAGTCATGGATATAATAGCCTATCTCTAACAGTCTCTGGACAACTTTCTTTGGGATATCTTCCTCAATGTAGGCTCATCACACATCATCCTCAGATCCTAGAAGTTTCATCGTTCCCGCACTGATGAACTCGTCCTCATATCTAAGTGTTTACTCGCAGTGTTTTCAGATACAACACACTGCAAGATTGAAATTTAGCCCTGGCACACTACAAATGTAATTATTGTTCTGAGCCACAACACATTAAAACAACAGAATGTGATGTTTCAACTGTTTACCTCATTACAATAAATACATTAATTACACATTTAAACTGTTCACAACAATACACTTTTGCATTCTCTACCCTTGTGGTTTTCTATTGATTTTTTGTCTAGTGTTCACATAACTTTTCATTGGGAACAATCTTTGTTTTCTCAACAAAACTACCTGAACAGTTGAAAAAACATCTAAAACAATCACATGGATAGAGAATGCAAAACTTTATATTTCTGCAAAGTTTCAAGTTGTATTGTATTTCGTGCAAAGAGATAAAAAAATTTGAAAATACCACTTTCTGTTTTTCTAGTGTGTTGTGGCTAAGAACCACAAATTTGTAATCTGCCATGGCTAAATTTCAATCTTGGGCCAAAAACCACATTTTTGCGGTGTGGCACATAAAATTTTGCCTTTCTTTTTTAAAAAACTGAAAATGGACCCTAATTAGGCCTAACATCCTTCGCCGGGTCATATATGTTAAACTATTTTTTGATTCTTCTGAAGTATCACTACACATGCAAAGATTTGACTGCCACTAAATTGGGAGGGAAAAACACAATAAACTTTTGGTAAAAGTTCATGTCTTGATCGAGTGGGCAGGGGCGGAGCCTCTTGGAGACCATTCTGGGCTCCGGCCCCCCCTTGCTTGTAAAATATTTATGAAAAGCTTAGGTTAAACCAATTAGCTGGCTACGTGTGACAGTACGTGAGAAATAAAGCACGATGCATGAATCAGCAGCAGCGTAGCAACCAGCCCCTGATTCCTCGACTATTTCTAAGTTTTCTTGACTAACGGTGCCACAATTTAGCCCTTATATTAGCATAAGCTGCAGCAGCAAGTAATACTTAGTTTTGGATTGCCGACCCCCCCCCCCCCCCCCCCCCCCACCCCGCCCCACCCCCCCACATCAGTCGAGGTACACGACATAAGAAATAGTTAGTGCACCTCACCTTCCCCCAAGCGCTGGTTTCCTTTACCTTGTTCTCTTAAAGGTTAAATTGATCATCAGCTATGGGTCATTAACGATAAAATTGCACACAACTTGCAACCAGACCAGTAGGACAATTTCAGGAGTCAAATGTCATAGTATGCGGAAACATAACTTGGCACCATATTGTTTCTTTTCCTTTCCTGGTGTCTCCTACTCCCATGCAATGCACATCTGTTTCGCTGTATCTAGTCACCTCATGTTAATTTTGTGATTAACACCTACCCTCTGAACTGCCATGTTGATCAGTATAAAAAATGGGGTGAACATATGGCTTCAAAACGTAGACGAATGGAACTAGTTCTCCACTTACATTTTTATCTCGAGAGATTTTGCTGCGTGGACTTCAGCTTTTCTTGTGACGTGACGCTTCTTTAAGGTGAATTCTGCACACTCATTAAAGGTGAAACAAAAACAACTCGAATACAGACACATGCTTACACAGTAAAAGTGTCACAGGGCGTAGTGGTACGACCCGGCTCGCTAGCTAGCTAGCTAGGTCACATCAGCCGCTATCCATACAGGCCTAACAAGAGCAACGATCAAGGTCATGAGCCATCTCCATCCAAAAAGTAGCGTGATAGATGAGGTTCCCTTCGGCTTTTAAAATGTGCTTCTCCATCATTAATATCCGATGTGGAACCATGTTTTTTTTTGAGGAAATTCACTACGGGCACTATGCACCAACATTACATGGCTCTCCATGTGAAGAAACCTAACAACAAACACAAATCCCTTGAGGCTAGAGAGCTCAACGCCACTACTATTATGTCAAAAAAATAATGTGCCAGACCTGGCAGCGCGGAGGTGGCGGCGCGACAGCGTTGGCGTGGAGGAGGCAGCAGTTATGGCTAGAGGGAGCGCCTTGACGGAAAACCCCTAGTTTTTTCTATTCAATCCAATTATATTACGATGCTCTCCATATATGAGAGGGAGTTGAGTTGACTCCTACTCCAACTCCAATATGTAGCCACTTTTGGAAGGTGTGGGCCCCTCCCACCACGCCAGCCACCTGTGGGTGCCCCGGTGGCCCATGCTGGCCCAATTCACCTTGTCGCCATCCTCATCGTCTCTTTGGCCCGTAACCAGTGGCAGAGCTTAGTTGTGGCAAAGGGTGGCCGTGCCCCCCCCCCCCCCCCCCCCTCCCTCCACAGCTAAATCTTTATTGATTCAACAGTAATTTGGATTGTTCTCAAAAAATAAAAACAGTAATTTGGACAACATTCTTAGTATTTGATGTCGAAATTAGTAACAGCAGTCGTTCCCTTTTTTTGAGAAACTAATGGCTATTATATATTTTGGACATTAAAACTGCTCAAAACATAAGGGCAGTAGAACATTCCCTCTTTCCTGACGCTAATACGTACCTTTTAGGAGGTCTCCCCTCCAAGATGCCTGACGCTCCGATGCAGGAGAAGGTTGAAGTAAAGTTGCTCCATCTTTCCTGGTGCTTCTTATTGCCATGTGTTGCTGGATTCTTCGTTCACAACAACAGAAGAGGCCTGTAGCGACGGTTCAAAACGGTCTGTAGCGACGGACCAGCCAAACCATCACTACGCTACATGATGCAATATAGTATCATTCAAACCCACTGAAGCATCACGAATCAAGAGAATTTTGCCAAAATTCGATGAAAACCGAGTACAAACTTGAAACCCAAAATTAAGCCACAATTCAAAATGTTAGAAGGAAATAACCTATGCACATCCCCTTGCCTCACTGAACAAAATTGTCCATAAGAAATGAGATCAAAACCTTCCCCCCTCGTTTTTGTGATTTTGGAGAAATTCTCCGGCCGCCATGGAAGTGTGGAACTCGAGCTGGTCGGGGAAAGCTATAAGTACTGTGATGATTTGTAGCGGCGGTTGATGGCAGCAACCATCGCTACTAATCCGATTTTTAGCGGCGGTTCATGACGTCAACCGCCGCTACAAATGCATTTGTAGCGGCGGTTGCTGCCGTCAACTGCCGCTACTAGCTGCTTTAACATTTTTTTTAAGATGTGCAGTGACATATACAACCACATGCACATCACTTATAATATTACACCCACATCACTAATACACTGACTGGCACGCTAGGAAACACATGCAAGCTAACTAACTGTTGGGGGATCGAAGGTCTTGATCGACTCGGCGAAGCCCTCCAACGATTAGTGTGTGGTGATTGTGTCCTTGCGAAGCCCTCCTGGCGTCTTCAGCGCTCAGATTGCTCCTAGCGAAGCCTTTTCAACACTTCTAAGTCCTCGAGCTCCTTGGCGAAGCCCTCCTGAAACGTCCGCGATGCTGGACAAAGTTCAACTGCCCAGGTTGTTCCTCGGGTCTTACGTTATGTGTTGTTCCGAAGCCCTCAATCGTCCGCGGTGCTGGGCGAAGGGGTTGAGGGACGACAGAGAAAAGTGGACAGAGTAAATGATGTGTCTTTGGCTCGAGGCCCGAAAAACAGATGTCATTACAGGAGCTATTCCCTCCATATTTATAGGGAGATGAAAGGTCAAAATTACAGCGATGAAAGGAGCTATTCTCTCCATATTTATAGGCTTTAGACTGACTCTTGCTCAAATCCCTTCGCTAGGTCTTCAGACACCTTCGCGTGGTAACAAGTACCCTTCGCATGATTCAGGGAGCCTTCGGCATTAACTCCAACATTAGCCCTCAATTGTTGATGTACTTTGGCAAAACTTAGGTCAGAAACAATTATTATTATAATTAAGATTATGTCGTGTGCTTTCCTGACTCATGCACGTGCTTGTCGTTTTCGATATGTACTTTTTTCTCGATTCTCGATGCTCTGCTTAACTATATATATATCCGTAGTGACTGCCTTATTTTCTCGCGCTGTTTTTGCTTTTGTAAGCTCTTGTCTTCACCGCTTTTGCTTTCACTAATACCTTCGCACCATTAGAGATCCCTTTCTCGCACTCTTTTTCAAGATGCCTAATGATGGGAGATCCAGTGAAGAGAATGTTAGGAAGAAGGCGAAGGTCCATAAGTCGTCTTCCAAGGATTGTTCTGATAAAGCTGTCAATGAGGTTCGTCCTCAAATGACTAGTGCCGCCGCTGCCTCGGAGCTCCCTTCGAAGGCTCCAGTTTCTTCCTCGAAGAATTCATCAACTCGGCCGACTTCTGATAAACCCGCTATGTCGTTTCGGCCTCCTAAGGTGTATAACTTGATGGATGTTATTTCGAAGGGTGGAAATCAAAGTTCTGCTAAAACTTCGTCGGTTTTAAAAAAACTCCTTCGAAGAGTCTTTCTGTTCCCGCGAAGGGTTCTTCTTCTTCTTCAGCTGACGCTGGCCAATCTATGGCTTCTGAGAAGGCCAAGACCCAGGACAAAGGTGTGAAGGTTGTTGCGACCGCACCTAGTACTGCTGGATCGAAGGCTAAGATCCAGGACAAGGATGTCGAAGCAGGTGTAATTGTGCCCGTCGCACCTGGATTGAAGGCTAAGATCCAGGACAAAACCCAGGCTGGGGCTCATGAGGCTTCGGGCGAGGTCCAGATTCTGGACAAGGCTGTGGGTGAAGGTGCTGTTTCGAGTTGTCACCTTTCATTACTTAATATGTCTGTGCTTCGCCAGATGGCTGCTAACTTGGGGACTCTTTCAGATCGCTCTGCGGTTCAGCTTCCGTTAGAGCCTCATGTTCAACCCCGTGGTATTCTTAGCCCTTCGGCAGGTGGTGATCTTTTTCTACATTCTGTTTTTGAGGCGATGCAAGAGGAGTTTCTCCCTTTTGACGTGAATTTTGATTCAGTTGAAGCTGCCGAGGGGTCTTCGCTTGCTTGTGACGAGGTTCCAGCTAATACCTTCGTCATGAGTGCTCTGGCTGCTGAGCCTTTTGTTGCTGCTGCTAACAGGATTCGGCTTCCCCAAGTGGAGGAAGAGCTAATGTCGCAGGGTGGAGATGCCCTGTACAAGTCTTTGTTGTCTTCGCAAGTGAAGGTGAGTTGTCTCTCTTTCTTTTTTTTTATATACTTCGTTAATAGCTTTGTTTGTTCTGATTTCTACTTCTTTTTGGCAGACTCTTGCTATTACCCATGCTTCCCTTCACCAGTATCGGAAGCTGTCGAAGATGAAGAGTGACCGTGATACTCTTCGCAAAGACCTCGCTGCCCTTGAGACGAAGGTCAAGGAGAAAGAGGATGCACTCGCTCTTAGCGAGAAACGCTTGGCTGAACTTGGTTCAGAGAAAGAGGTGCTCGCTAAGTCTGCCGAGGACTTTGAGGCGAAGGTGGCCTCTTTGGACAAGCAGGTGGAAGAGCTGGATGCGTCCCTTGCGAAGGCTGTAAAAAATAACGAAGATCTCATTGCCAAGATTGATGCTGCTGATCAAGAGCTTGCTGGTCTTGTAAAGGCTGAAGAGCTTCGACTGGCTGACGTTTGTGGTCAGGTTCGAGATGCCCTTGTTTCTGTTGGGACAGCACCTGATCCGCTGCCTGAAGATGCTTCGACTGAGCATTACCAAGGTTGGCTTACTGTCAACATCCCTTATGTCATTGAAGCCTGCAGAGCTTTTTCGAAGAATGATGTGCAACTTGCTGTTCGGGATGTTCTTCACTCGCTCGAAGCTGGAGGAAGTGATGCCTTGGCGAAGGCTATCGACGACTCTTTTTCCTTTGCTACTACTGATAGCACGCCTCCTACTTTAATCGGAGCCCTCGTCAAGTTTGCTAATAACATTGACGAGTCTTTCTGGAACAGGGTTCTCTCTATAGGCCAGCAGCCTTAGAGTGAGGTATAAACTCTTTATGTTTGATTTGTATGGGATGTTAACCCTTCGGTCATGTATTTGCTGAGAATGTCGTGAAGACTTGTGTTGTAAACTTGTTATTGTTTGTACTTTTAATATTTGTTTGGCTTCGGATTTTTAGGATTCTTCTGACATTTCCCTGAGCGAGTTTGCCATTCCGAAGGTTTCTTCTGACATTGTGTCAGAGAAGTGTGCTACTCCAGAATCTTCGTCTGACGTTTCTTTGAGCGAGTTTGCCACTCCGAAGGCTTCTTCTGACGTTGTGTTAGGGAAGCGTGCTGCTCCGGAGTCTTCGTCTGACGTTTCTCTGAGCGAACTTGCGACTCCGGAGCCTTCTTCTCATAATTTGGCTCGTAGTGAGCCTCCAATTGAGATCTTCAGTTCTCCTTCGGAGATTGACTTATCTAGCGAATCGGACCCTTTGTCTCCCGTCGAAGGGGGTGAAGGTCCCCTCATTTTTCCTCCAGGAAGCCTTGTGGCTATTGGTAGAGTTTACCGCCCTGATGATGATGTTTTCGAAGGGCATCGAGGCTGCAAAAAGTGAGGATCTCGTGGACGCCGCCCCCGTGGCGGTTCTTCGAGCAGTCGTGGTACAACCAAGAGGAAGAGTAGCGGCCTTCGCCGTCGTGATCCTCCTGTTTATGTTGAAGACCCTTCTTCGCCTTTCGACGCTGCTTCGCATGTTGAGCGAATGGTTTCTTCCGGTGTAGTAGATCCCGTTTTTCAAAGGCCTTATTCGCCTTCGAGCGGATATGATGTTAACGAGTTTAGCGTTGTATGTCAGATGCTATTAGAGTTAGGTCTTATTGTAAAGCAAGAGCCTGACTCCTTGAATGAATTATGCTTTTGAGTTATTTTTTGAAGAAATCCTCTTCGGCTTGCTTCGCTCTAGAATAGGTTTCATTAATATCTTTGCGAAGCTTCTGCTTCTTGCGTGATGACCTTCTATTTTCTTGTGAAGATTGATGTTTTCACGCTTGAAACTTGCGTTTGGATCTATGCCCTGCGATGGCAATCTTTGCTGAAAAAGTTTTTTCCAGTCTTCGGGAGAGATTATGCCTTCCCTTGGCTTTTCTCTCATGCGTCTTAGCTTTTTTGTGATATTTTTGACTCTGAGGCAAAACTTTAAAGGAAAAGTTCAATTCCATGATTTGTCTTAATGCCTTCGATTTGTAACCTGGGGGCTTGGTATCATTTTTTTATGATATAAGCCATCGAATTTGGGGTGTACCAAATTGGTTTGCCCTTCGCATATTCTTAGACTTTTTCGTCCGATTTTCCTTCGTTCTAGGCCTTGGGCCTGATGTTTTTTAGCCGGTGTCTTCTCACTTTGAGGCCATGCCTTCGCTTGCTTGTTCTGGTTTTCCGTTTTTTGGAGTCCAGATAACAAGTTTGGTGATACTTTTTTATCTGAGGGATCTGTGTTATTCCTTATAACACGTTGCCTCGAAGTTGGGTTACACCAAGTTCTGCTTTGGTGTACCCTTCACTTTGTTCTAGGCTTTCTGCCTGAATTTGTTTGTTAAGCACGTGGCTTTGCCTTTTGATAAGGCTCCTCTGCAAATTACTCTGGAATTTTTTGAGGGTAAAAAGTAATTACAAAATTGTGATACAGTCTTAGAGGGTGCCTCGTTAAAAAACCTCACACCCTTCACAGGGCTACCCTCGTGAGGAAAAAGAGTACACCCCCCGCATATCTTTTATGTTTTACACATAAGCAATGTTCACTCTACCGAAGAGTCGTTCTGTTGACTCTTGGTAGTAGCGGTTCATGAAATCTTGTAGCATCCTTGCAGAGTTCTTGAGGCCGAAGGTCTTGTAAGCTAGTATATCTTGCCCTTCTCTTATGAGATGGATATTCTTCCTTCCAGGAGTTTCATTGTCTTCAATGGCTCTTGCTTGCAGCTGATCCCCGAAGACCCTAATCACAGAGATTGGTCCCGGGATTTTCAAGCATAGATAAGCTTGATTTATGACAGCTTCGAACTTGTTGATTGACCCTCTCCCGAAGATTGCATTGTAAGGGTAGATGAGGTCAACCACATCGAAGGTCACATCTTCAGTTCTTACGTTTTCTTCTTCTCCGAAGGTTACTGGTAGTTCGATTTTCCCCATCGCCTGGATTATCTTTCCGGTGAAACCGACCAAAGGAATTCCTGCTGGTTGAAGAGTTTCGTTTTCTAGGTCCATTCTTCTTAAAGTTGAAGCGAAGAGGATGTCAGCTGAGCTTCTGTTGACGGTCCTTACGACCCTTTTTTACCGTCAACTTTATGCACCTTTTGGAACCTAACACCATCACCAAGGGTAGACATAGGGCTTATTTCTAACAAATTCCACTAGTCTTGGTGAAATTATGAGTGCAGGTGCATTTCATACGAATACGAGGAAAAACACATCAAGAAGCCCACAATTTATCACTCCGAGAAATCAGCATCGGCAGCCGAGGAAGACATGCACCAAAAAGGATACAAAACATATTCAACTTGGGCCAAACCACCAAGACACATCATTAGGACCCAAAGAGGGACTCCTTGGTCCAAGCCCATGCATGATATCCCTCCAGCAACTCCACAGTCGTCGCAGAATCACACACGATGGAGAAAAGGCCATAATTCAGCCACCTGGACTCTCCCTGGGCTATTGCACCAAGGTCAAACATCATAAGGGACCAAAGGAACATTAGCAAAAGGCCCAAGACCTGAGGAAACAAGAGGGGGTCGGCCGACCTGCCCTCCCCAGGTCGCCCGACCTGCTATGAAGCCCAACAGGGCCCATCTTTGGCCTGCTGGCAGCCACCGACGTCTTGAAGTCGGTTCCACCTGCAATCAATGCATTAAGGCGGTGGTTAAGGCGGTGGAGGCCTCCCAAACCGACCTACCAAGGCTATAAATAAAGGGGTACCCCCCCTCCTATCAAACACACAAGACAACACACATTGACACCAAGAGGAATCCATTCTCTAGCATTAGACTAGTCTCTAGGCTGTAGAGGAGTAGAGGGGAGAGTTTGGTAGAGGAGAGGGCTGTCCTCCCTTTGTGAGGACTTAGCCCAATCTTGTATCTTGATGATACTTGCTAATAATATATTGTTCGTCGTTCGTTCATCGTTCGTCGTTCGTTCATCGCTCGTTCGTCGTTCATCGTATATCAAGTAAGTATCAAGGTCCACCTCAATAGAATTATCTTCTTTATTCCTTATGACTTATGATTGTACTAGTATGATAGCCATGTGCTTTCTATGTGGTTGTTATCTAGTCATGATTGGTTGCTTCATGCTTGACATGCCTTTATTCATTCGTTTATGTCCTTACACTCGATTCATGCATGAAGTGGTGAGACATGCTCGGGCCCATAACTTGTTAATCCGTAGGGTTAGAGTTATGTGTGATATAGATCGTAGCTTGTTAATCCGCAGGGTTAGAGTTACGCATGTCTCACCCATTGACTTGATGATCCGTAGGGTCAGAGTCATGCATGTTCTAGCACTTGATCTGTTGATCCGTCGGGTCAGGATTAGGTGTACTCTTATTCCCGACTTGATGATCCGAAGGGTCAAAGTCCCGTGGGAATCGAGAGTACTATTTAGCAATGTGAGCATGGTGCTTAGGTTGATAAACAGCTTTGGGTGTTTGGTTGTCTGCTTGAACAAGAGAAGGTCTGGCAGCGAGGACTTAATTGCCTTGCTGTCACGTGACCCTAGGACTGGCATAGGGACTTAATAGCCCTAGTGTCACGTGTCCTGGTAGAGGGTTGCCGGTAGGTGGTGACAGCCCTGCTGTGCTTAATCCTCTTTGTTCTACGGTAGATAGCCTTGATTGCCTGGTAGAAGGAATACCGGTAGGTGGTGACAGCCCTGCTGGTTACCCCCCTTGTTCCAGGTTGACATAGAGGTTAGACTTGTATGTGTTGCGTGAGAAGGAATATAAGAAGTACATATGGATCCATCTCGGCTCTCTTCTTAACCCCGCTTAGCCTAGGCTTAGTTCTAGTGTTAGATTAGATTGCTCTGGTTGTGTTGTCACACTACCCCTACCATACTTTTATCCTTACCCCTGTTTAGACCTTGGTACATTATTAGTTATGTGATTATGAACTTTGCTATCTCGTAAACCACCGCCTTCCCTGTGGAAAATACGATACCCTTGAATACTCACGGGTGAAGTGCTACAACGGTATTCTCCGTGCGCTTGCGGATTTATTTGAGACCGTAAGAAATACCAACAAGCATTTCTGGCGCCGTTGCCGGGGAAGGCACTGGTTGAAGAGTCACTAGCATTGTTTATAATTATATTTCTTTTAATTACCACTGTCTAGATAGGTCTACCTTTGTTTTGTTTTCTCTTTATGTGAAAACAGGGTAGTGTACCTCTGGCGTTGACCTAACGAGGCAATACACAGAAAATCAAGAAGTAATCTTGAGACGAACAGAACCGCGAGTCACCCATCCTCAAGAATACTCTCCACAGTCAAGCCAGCTACACCCGCACCATCAAGCTCAACACCAATGGGTCAAAAGTTTTCCCACGAATACTCCGCAGCTACAGCCGCACCATCAAGCTCAACACCAATGGGTCAAAAGTTTTCCCACGAATACTCCGCTGCCGTTGTTGATCGTGTAGCAATTGGGCCACACGTCAGCACTGGAGACGGAAACTTCAGACTTAGAGCCAGCCAAATCCACATGGTGCAGGCCAATCCATTCCATGGTACGGCCAACGAGGATGCAAACATTCATCTTCATAAATTCCTGAAAGCATGCAAAACCTTGTCCATCAAGGGAGTCAACCAAGATGACATCCGACTCCGTCTATTTCCCTATTCTCTTATGGGGGAAGTAAGACAATGGTTCTATGCCAACCCAAGTGTTGCGACTACTTGGGATGATTGCTCTGAAGCGTTCCTCGAGAAATACTCTCCAAGAGGCAAAGCCTATGCCCTTCATGTACAAACTCCAAACTTTTGGAGAGCACAAGAAGAATCCATTCCTAAAGCATGGGAGAAATTTCAAGATTATTTGACAACATGCCCTGATCATGAAATGGATGATTGGACAATATTGATCAATTTCTACCACGGGTTGACACAACCAGCTCGTGACTATCTTGATTCTCGTGCCGAGGGGAGCATCTTCTCACTTACCGCCGCAGAAGCACCAAAATTAGTTGAGAAGGTAGCTATCGGTGAAGGGTGGAGACCACACCCTCAACAGGAAGAGACGCCTTCCAACATCACCCTAAAAGGGAAGCACAAGGGGAGAAGGCTTCGCACAAGTGCTTTGAAAAGACAGCTACAACCCCAACACGAGAAGTTGTTTGCATCCTCATCTCCGGGATCAAGCACCAAGTCGCCAAGCTAAACGCAATGGAGAGAAGTCTTGCTCATTGGACTTAAAACGATGATGCCCTTGCCAAAGGTAAATTGGTAGTTACCTCATATTTGATTTCCATTTCCACATGCATATTTGAATTCCCTCAATTTCATTCATGCATTTCACTTGCATATTTGAATTCTCCCTCGACATGCATTTCTATTGTTTGCATGTTTGAATCTTTCCGACTTTTGTTTGGGATTTTTCAAACCACATTACATTTACAAAAAATTTCTTTATTTTTGAAAATGAGTTTGAGGCAATCTTTTTTATGGAGAATGTTTTGAGCAAAATTTTGGAGGAATTTTTGGCACAACTCCCTCTGGCTTTCCAACACATAGCCATCATGAGGTTGTCAACCAAAATTGGACTTCTTGAGTGCACCTCATTGTTTTCTCATATCATTCATGGAGTTGGGGCTTACATTGTTTCGAGTTTTCATATCACTAAGCCCCAAGTTGCTTTTAATCAACGAGGATTATCTTGCCCATGGTCACACTCAATCTTGGTTGCCCATGGTCACACTCAATCTTGGTCCACATGACTTGCTTGTGCCTTTCTTCCTCGGCTGTACAAATGAGGTCCGGTCATCTAACCCGGGACCTTGTTTGTATGTGCTCCGAGAGCTAACCATGCCTCTCCAAGTTGGATGAAGATTGCTTGCAGGAGTAGTGTTTCTGGCAGGATTCTCAAGAGCTGAATAAGAATTGCAGCCATGCGAGTGCCACCACCGTTGTGACACTTAGTGGCAGCAAAATATGGATGACAAGATCGCCACTTCACAGCCACGCTGCTCAAAAAAAAAAAACCCAAAATGACTGTATGGCCTACTACCACAACCACATGGGGCGCAATCCCAAATCATGGGCCGAGAGCAAAGAACAAGTGTGGGGGGAGGTCCCCCCCCCCCCCCCCCCCACAAAGGTAACTTGTATCGCAACTTGTATCCTTTTTCTTCCACCTTGAAAATGTCAAAATAAAATAAAAATTATAAAATTAAAATCAAAATAACACTTGAAAAATAAATAAATAAATAAATAAATAAATAAGTAAGCTAGGTGCTTCTTCTCTCTTTTCTTTCATAAGGCACCTAGAGTTTAATTCAATAAATCTAGGCTCCCCGGTCTTTAACCCCGATAGAGTCCTCTTTGTCTTCGCTTTGTTTTTGTTTGTTTTGAATAAATAAAGCAGGTGCAAGAACAAGTGTGGGGGGGGATCTCTTGAGTTCTTCATCACGCACACATTCGAGATCTCCCCCACCAACATGATGCACAACCTCGCACTGATCGACATGTAAAACAGTGGAGCCCTCGGGACAAGAAAGCAAAGTTAGGTCGAACGTTTGGGTCAATCAAATATCTCATGGCCCTCTTGATCTCCACTTCATCCAAGGCGACGGTTTGCGCATCCTCTCTACTCCATCTCCCCAATTCATGAGTTAAAATAATCTTTTGAGTCAATCACTAAAATTTAACTCAAGAATAAAATGAACGTTGTGTTCCCTAAACATACATGCTTCTAGTTGGTTGGCCTGCATACTCTTTATTCCTCGCATCATACACCTGTTGCTTGTGAACACCAATCTCATAGGAACCCTTATTTATCTAAGTTGTTTGTGAATGTGATATGGTTGGATGAGATGAATCATGCTTCTTCTGCATAGAGTGCTTGGGAATTTATCTTGCAAAAATTTAAAATCTATAGCTCTATGCTCCTCGATGATCTTATATTCCTACCAAAGCCATATGTTGACTACATTGGAAAACCTACACACATATGCTGCTTGTCATTACATTGAGCTTTATCAAAATTGTGTGACCCTAGTGAGAAAATTGTCATACTCTCTTGATCAAGATCACGTACACTCCACCTCACATGCTGAACTTCTACACTGGAAGTTAAGCAATACCACCATCCATCCACCATAATAAGTACTCCACAAAAGCATTGTTACCTTTCTCTCTCTCTAATTATCATTGGAGACATGGCTATGCAAAAGAAAGAATAATCCCTGCTCATACAAAAGTAGAGCATGATGAAAAAAAGAGAAGGGATAATGTTTAAAAAAAAAAAGAGAAAGAAAGAATCATAGCCATGTCCTCCTCAAACATTCAAAAAGAGAAAGAGAGAAGGAACGCAAAAAAGGAGTACAATTTCCACCACACCACCCTCATACATACTTGCACATCTTGATCAAGGTTGTATGACTTGCATTCTCCATGGATCCACCCTTTTGGTTCGGCAAAATATGTGATACAAGTATGCCTCTCTTTCATTCCCTACCAAGCTCCACATAAAGCCTTTTGTAGAAGTAGGATGAAAAGAGGCAAATCCAATGCCTTGGTAAGGAACCATACACATTGAGCGATTTGAGAGTGATCATTTGAGGAGTATGAGCTATGTTTTTACTTTGAGAATCTATCAAAAACCTAAGTTACTCAGCAGAGGGAGTTATGATGACTTGAATCAAGACCGTTCCATTCCTCAACCGCCCAATATGACATGGTAGACACATCAAAAGTTCACGGGTACAGGTATGGCTTGGAATAACTTGTATGCTAGCATCATACCAATGGAAGTCATGTTCCACCTTAGTCTTTCAAACTTTACTCGAGGACGAGCAAAGAGCTAAGTGTGGGGGATCTTGTTGACGGTCCTTACGACCCTTTTTTACCGTCAACTTTATGCACCTTTTGGAACCTAACACCATCACCAAGGGTAGACATAGGGCTTATTTCTAACAAATTCCACTAGTCTTGGTGAAATTATGAGTGCAGGTGCATTTCATATGAATACAAGGAAAAACACATCAAGAAGCCCACAATTTATCACTCCGAGAAATCAGCATCGGCAGCCGAGGAAGACATGCACCAAAAAGGATACAAAACCTATTCAACTTGGGCCAAACCACCAAGACACATCATTAGGACCCAAAGGGGGACTCCTTGGTCCAAGCCCATGCATGATATCCCTCCGGAAACTCCACAGTCATCGCAGAATCACACACGATGGAGAAAAGGCCATAATTCAGCCACCTGGACTCTCCCTGGGCTATTGCACCAAGGTCAAACATTATAAGGGACCAAAGGAACATTAGCAAAAGGCCCAAGACCTGAGGAAACAAGAGGGGGTCGGCCGACCTGCCCTCCCCAGGTCGCCCGACCTGCTATGAAGCCCAACAGGGCCCATCTTTGGCCAGCTGGCAGCCACCGACGTCTTGAAGTCGGTTCCACCTGCAATCAATGCATTAAGGCGGTGGTTAAGGCGGTGGAGGCCTCCCAAACCGACCTACCAAGGCTATAAATAAAGGGGTACCCCCCCTCCTATCAAACACACAAGACAACACACATTGACACCAAGAGGAATCCATTCTCTAGCATTAGACTAGTCTCTAGGCTGTAGAGGAGTAGAGGGGAGAGTTTGGTAGAGGAGAGGGCTGTCCTCCCTTTGTGAGGACTTAGCCCAATCTTGTATCTTGATGATACTTGCTAATAATATATTGTTCGTCGTTCGTTCATCGTTCGTCGTTCGTTCATCGCTCGTTCGTCGTTCATCGTATATCAAGTAAGTATCAAGGTCCACCTCAATAGAATTATCTTCTTTATTCCTTATGACTTATGATTGTACTAGTATGATAGCCATGTGCTTTCTATGTGGTTGTTATCTAGTCATGATTGGTTGCTTCATGCTTGACATGCCTTTATTCATTCGTTTATGTCCTTACACTCGATTCATGCATGAAGTGGTGAGACATGCTCGGGCCCATAACTTGTTAATCCGTAGGGTTAGAGTTATGTGCGATATAGATCGTAGCTTGTTAATCCGCAGGGTTAGAGTTACGCATGTCTCACCCATTGACTTGATGATCCGTAGGGTCAGAGTCATGCATGTTCTAGCACTTGATCTGTTGATCCGTCGGGTCAGGATTAGGTGTACTCTTATTCCCGACTTGATGATCCGAAGGGTCAAAGTCCCGTGGGAATCGAGAGTACTATTTAGCAATGTGAGCATGGTGCTTAGGTTGATAAACAGCTTTGGGTGTTTGGTTGTCTGCTTGAACAAGAGAAGGTCTGGCAGCGAGGACTTAATTGCCTTGCTGTCACGTGACCCTAGGACTGGCATAGGGACTTAATAGCCCTAGTGTCACGTGTCCTGGTAGAGGGTTGCCGGTAGGTGGTGACAGCCCTGCTGTGCTTAATCCTCTTTGTTCTACGGTAGATAGCCTTGATTGCCTGGTAGAAGGAATACCGGTAGGTGGTGACAGCCCTGCTGGTTACCCCCCTTGTTCCAGGTTGACATAGAGGTTAGACTTGTATGTGTTGCATGAGAAGGAATATAAGAAGTACATAAGGATCCATCTCGGCTCTCTTCTTAACCCCGCTTAGCCTAGGCTTAGTTCTAGTGTTAGATTGGATTGCTCTGGTTGTGTTGTCACACTACCCCTACCATACTTTTATCCTTACCCCTGTTTAGACCTTGGTACATTATTAGTTATGTGATTATGAACTTTGCTATCTCGTAAACCACCGCCTTCCCTGTGGAAAATACGATACCCTTGAATACTCACGGGTGAAGTGCTACAACGGTATTCTCCGTGCGCTTGCGGATTTATTTGTGACCGTAAGAAATACCAACAGCTTCCCCCATCGATTAGTATTCTGAGGACATCGAATCCCTTGATGTTTGCTTGGATCACCAATGGGTCAGAATGCGGTTGATCCAGATTTCTTGCATCTTCTTCTCCGAAGGTTATATCAACATGAGACCACCTTGTCTTGACAAAAGGAGTCCCTCAAGAGACGTGTTGAACCCTTCGCGTGTGTTCTTTTCTGGCCCTCCTTGAGTCTAGCTGCTGTGTGAATCCTCCGGTAATGGCATTTATTCTTTGTCTTCGCACCTCGCTGTTGGCTTCTGATTGCCTTGTGTTGTTTTGATGATTCGTTTCCGGAGGTGATGGTAGCGCGGCCAAACTTTGTGGTTGATGATAAGTGTGCTGTTGTAGTTGCTGCGAAGCTTCTGTTGGGTAGGTGACCACATGATTTACAGAATGCGAAGGATAGATTGAACGAGTGTTGCTTTGGGACCAGTCTTCGTGAAAGTTGCCCATGTGACGAATAGCTTTCTTTGCTTCCCTGTTTGCTAGCCAATTTTGCTTGTATGACAGAAAGTCTCGGCATTGTTTAGTTGTGTGCCCTTTACCTTCGTCGTGCAATTCACAAAACATGGTGCGGGAGTTAGATTTGTTGTCACGGTCTCTGCCTCTTTCCTCATGGTCTTTGTCATGGTTGCTTCGCTCTTTTCCTTTTTCGTCCTCTCTGGTTCTCTTCTCATCTCCTCTTTCCTCTCTGTTTTCGAGATTGTGTACCCTTCGACTGCTGTGGTCCCTGGTGTTTTCTTTGTTTTCGTCATGCCTTCGATTTCGGCTTGATTCTCTATCTTCTTTCACTTTTTTCTCGTCTCTTTGTTGCTGAGTTTACTTCTTTTCATTGTCCTTCTTTCTTCTAAATTCATCATCTGACCTTGCATACTTTTCGAAGATGTCAAGCAGTCCAAAGATTGTGGTAGGCTTCTTCCTTGCCAGCGAAGAGTGGAAAGGGCCAGACCTCAGTCCTTCCATCAAAGCATCAATTAGAGTGGAAGCCCCTACTCCTCTAGCCTTCGATTTGATCTCCATAAATCTCTGCATATATTCTCTGAGGCTTTCATCGCTCCTTTGCTTGCAAGAGAACAATTTTCTTTGATGCACCTCTTTAGCATGGAAACCCTGAAAATTGTTTATGAACTCCTTTCTCAATTCGGACCATGAATTGATTGATCCCGGCTCTAAGGTGGAGAATCATGTTTTGGCAGTGCCTTCGATTGCCATAACCAGTGTCTTCGCGTATGTTGAATTTGTGCCTCCGCCGGATTCTACTGCAGCTTCGAAGGACATCAAGAATTCTCTTGGATCAGACTTCCCTTGATATGCTTTAATTTTTGGCATCTTGAAGTTGAAGGGCCAGGGCTCGTTTTGAAGTTCTTCGCTTAGCGGTGAATTTTCATTGAACATTGAAGTTGGTTGAACGTCTCTGCTTGTGCTGCTTACTTCGTAGACCACCTTCGCTTCGTTCTGCTTTTGCATCTTTTTTGGATGATTCTGACTTAGCTTCTTCAGGTTGTTCATATCTTCATTTATTTGGTTCAGCCTTTCATCCATTTCATCAATTTCCCTCTGTGTTTGCCTTATCTTCTGCAGCATGTCTATCTTTAGTTTGGACTCCTTTTCTACGATTACCAAGCGTTTTTCCCTCTCAAGCCTTTCTTGTTCTATGATACGAAGTCATTCTGCTATAGAATCTGCTTCATCATCTGCTGTTTCGTCACCCTTCGGAAGGACGTTTCCTACTTGCGAAGCGTCTCCGATGTTGTTTTGTATTCCTCTCTGAGCTTCCTCCTGCCTTAGAGCTTCCTCTTGTCTTGCAGCCTCTTCGGCTTGAGCAGCTCCGGCACGTGCTTCTTGTTCTCTGGCGACTTTGGCTTCTTCTTCTCTAGCTTGTCTTTCCTTTTCGATCTCAGCGCGCTATGTTTCGGCATATATTGTTTTTGATGATCTGCCTTTGGCCATCTTGAGTTGTAAACGTGGTCGTGAGTTCGCCCCGCGTGACGGCGCCAAATGTTGGGGGATCGAAGGTCTTGATCGACTCGGCGAAGCCCTCCAACGATTAGTGTGTGGTGATTGCGTCCTTGCGAAGCCCTCCTGGCGTCTTCAGCGCTCAGATTGCTCCTAGCGAAGCCTTTTCAACACTTCGAAGTCCTCGAGCTCCTTGGCGAAGCCCTCCTGAAATGTCCGCGATGCTGGACAAAGTTCAACTGCCCAGGCTGTTCCTCGGGTCTTACGTTATGTGTTGTTCCGAAGCCCTCAATCATCTGCGGTGCTGGGCGAAGGGGTTGAGGGACGACAAAGAAAAGTGGACAGAGTAAATGATGTGTCTTTGGCTCGAGGCCCGAAAAACAGATGTCATTACAGGAGCTATTCCCTCCATATTTATAGGGAGAGGAAAGGTCAAAATTACAGCGATGCCATCGGGCAATTCTGTTACGTCTCCTAGAGTTTAGGCTTTAGACTGACTCTTGCTCAAATCCCTTCGCTAGCTCTTCAGACACCTTCGCGTGGTAACAAGTACCCTTCACATGATTCAGGGAGCCTTCGGCATTAACTCCAACACTAACTAACTAACACACACACTAACACATGCAAGCTAACTAACTTAACTAAGTAACACACACACTAAACAACTATTAGTGGTCAAGCACGGCGGCACATCGTTGTCGACGCTCCCAAAAAAATTTGCCGCCATGCATCTTCTTCGCCACCATCATGGCGCGCGCGCGGACGTCGTAGCCGCGCGCAACTCGATCACAGCCAACCGTGGTTGCGAGCGAGGTGGTGGTGGCGGTTCCTCCCCACCGCGTGGATGTCCTCCAACCGGCGCATCTCCAACACATGAAGCGTCATGTTGGCCATGGAGTTGGTCTCCATTCCAGGGCAAATGGGGCAGAGGAAGTGAATCTTGCCGGAGGGGCTGATCCTCTCAAGGACGCGCAGCCCGGCGTCATCGGAGGAGGCTCCACCGCCGCCATTGTTGGGGGAGCGCGGCGGAGAGGCCGGGAGCTGGTTGCACGGCGGGTACCGCTCCGTCGTGGGACGGGCGCCCGAAGGCCGTCTCGGCGGTTGCGCAGCGGCGGTGGCGCAGCGGCGGCCGCGAGTCATGGCCGACGTGCAGGAGGCGACGACGCAGGGCCGGCCGGCGTGGAGGAGAGGCGTGCGGTACCGGTGCATGGAGAGGCTAGCGAGCTAGCTACCTAGAGGCAATGGCGGATGGATATGGTGGCGCGCATCGAGCGTCAATTTTATAGCGGCGCGGCGTCGATTCGGGAGCCTTCTTCCTCTGTTCGGCGCGTGCCAGAGAAGACAAGCGCGGCCCCTGTTCCTCCACTTTGTAGCGGTGGTTCACGGCACGAACTGTCACTACAAACTGATTTGTAGCGACGGTTGATGGCAGCAACCGCCGCTACCAATGTCTCATCTGTAGCGACGATTGCTGCCGTCAACCGCCGCTACAAATCGATTTGTGGCGACGGTTCCTGCCGTGAACCGCCTCTACAAATGGTTTTTAGTGGCGGTTCACTTGTACAGTACACTCCCCCCCCCCCCCCCCCCGTCGTCTACTGTAGCGACGGCTTTCAAAACCGTCGTTACAGGATTTTGGGTACTGTCGCTATAGGGTTGTTTTGTTGTAGTGGTTGTCACTGTTTAGTTACGTGATCACCAACAACTTAGTGTAGTCACATCTCAGCAGTACTGTAAGAACTGGTAAACTAGTGATGTCGACGTTTAGATGAATGGAACATGCTCCCTACTCATAATACTAATCTCTTCTTCTCTTCTCTACTCCTAAAAAGTCTAAAGTTAATCTTTCGTCAGCCGCGTCCGCGAGTCCGCCGGGCTCACGTCCGTTTTTGCGCTCGTTTCGTCGGCCGTCCACCCGTACGTACGTGAACGTCGGCGTCCGCAATATCGAATTGCATTCCGTTCCGTAAACGATTCGTACGTGAAGCGTGGAAAAACATGCATGAGTACAATTCACTGCATCGCGTATCGCATCTTGTATTATCTCAGGAATCCGTCGCAACACTGCTTGCTTCGTCCCCGGCGCCGCATCGACCTCGAGAGATCTTTTGGCCAAGCCACCAAGGAAGCCCTAGCGCCTGCTCGCCTATGCCGGCAACCTGCGCGTACGTGCAAGACCGTGGCCTCATTCTCTCCTAGGCATGGTCCCCGTTAACCTTGTATCGCGGCAGGCACGGCCGAGACGATCGGCGCTGAAAAAGCCACGGTGCTCATCTCGTGCCGATCCTGCCACTCGCGGTCCGTCGTCGTCAGGGAGAAGATAGGTACTCTCCACCGCCGGCTATCTGACTACAAGGTACTCCGGATTCTTCCTTGGCTGCGTTCTGTGGTACCTACTCTCAAAATGTGATCTGCTTATTCCATGCATGCGCGGTTCGTTCCTTGCCGCCTTTCTTGCATGTGTTGCTTGCATTGATAGTTCGTCTGTACATTAATGGTACTTCATAGTAGTAGTTCTGAACATGATGGAATCCATTCATGCACACGGTTGCATGAAGTAATTTACTTCATACAGAACTTTTCTTTTTTGAAAGACCCATTTGTGTAGTTTTGTTTGTTACATTATTTCATTGCGTTGCTTTGAAGTGTTTTGATAGTTTCATTCATGCAATAGAAATTTGAAGGAAGAAGAATGGGCCAGTCTCCTTAGATATATGAACAAGAAAGGCGAGAAGATGGGCACGTGGAACAGAGGAGCACTGGAGGAATCATAGATGAGTCATCTATATATGGATTTGACCCCAATTTAGATAGGTATAATTTAGTAAGATCATATGATGAAAAAAAAACTAAAATCTCTACACTACTTAAAAAGTCTGAAGGAGATCGTCGACCCAAATTTTCATCATTCGTCCTGCCAGCATCCGAGTTTAAGATGAATTCAAATTTTCAAATTCAAAACGAATTCAATCATCCGAGTTCCATTTGGTTTTGTCTTATACAGATCGAATCTATTCTATAAGCAAGCATCTGTGTGTCGTAGTGGTTAGTGCGTTATCCCTCCACCTGGGAGACCCAGGTTTGATTCTCAAATGCCTTGTGTTTTTATCTTTTTTTTTTTTTGGCTTGCAATCCAGAGAACCTTCGGCTCCACTTTTTTTCCTCTTATAAATCACTGAAATTTGAAAAATCGATAGAAAAAAAATAAATCTTAGAAAACTGTGAAAAAAAAATTTAGCATCAATATGACCAAACCTATCCAATGGTACAATCAAAACATTATGCTTTCTGGTAGATAATTTTAAAAATTTCTGATAATGAAAAGAAAAACAAATGCATATCGGCGTTTCTGTGCATGGTTTTGGGATAAATTTTTTGTAGGGAACTTTTGATGATATTGTGTCTGTCATTTCTTGCATTTTTATTCCCTCCAGAACCATGTTAATTAACATATCAAAATGAAATTCTTGCTTTAAACCTTCCTCAAATAGACATTGTAAGATTAATTTGCGCTAGCTAAAAGAATCTTTTTTATTAATAACCTTAAACAATAAAATTTTCAACACCCATAGCAATGCACGGGCAAAATGCTAGTTAGTCAAAAGAAGAAGAAAATAGACATTGGCTTGTTTTGAAACAATTTACACTTAAAGGGAGAAATTTGAAAAAGTCACGTGAATTCTTAAATCTCTCCCCGTTGCAACGCACGGGCAATTTCCTAGTTAGATACAAAAGTTGAGTCCGACGCAGGCGATGCAGTTTTTATACACGGTGGGGACATAAGTCAATTCAGTGCCTTGCCCTTTCAAGTACTAGCTGTATTGCCTGCTCGTGCGTGAACTTATTGCTACAATGTGATGTTCCTTCAGGTCAATGCTGACAATCTCTACAGAAAAGAGCACATGTCATCTATCACGCGGCCAGGAGTCTGTTGATGTCGACGAGGAGGCGGCGGATGAGGCAACGGCACTATGTCGGAGCAGCAGTCTGACGGCACGGTAATGCTAGGGAGGGGCAGCACGGTTGACGTCGAAGGCCCGCAACTCACATCCTGTCCGCAACTCCATCTGCCATCTTGATTGCAAGGAAGAAAAGCTTTGTTGTGCTCTCGTCCTAATGCCTTGCTCACGATGCCCGGGATGGATGAGGAGCAGAGTGTGTTAGGAGCCGCTCGATTCATTCGGTGGCATCGGACGGTGGAAAAACGACTGCACGCGTGACTGCATAGGGGGCCGACTGCCGAGGATCCCAATCGTAGGCACGGTACATGGGTAGGAGAGGGGGAAGCGGCCAGGGAGAGAGGAGAGTTTGGGGGGTAAACATTGAATATTTTTTACTTGATTAAATCTGGTTACATACCATAGCAAGGACTTCATTTGTTTTGTAAGGGACTCTTAATAGATCTAACCTTGACTGCATCTCTATTTTTCCTAATCTGACTCAACTTTCCTGATTTAATCACCTATTTCCTAATTGCTTTGGAAGACAAATGACTTCACATTACAGTGGAACTCATTGGTAGTACACATTGAACGGTTTAGGATTCCTTGTTACTTTAGCTTTTCAGGGTAAATGGTTACATTCTAGGTGGAACATTTTTCATATTGATTCTATGGCTTAATAACTGCATACCCGGATCAAAAATGCGTTCATAAATCATAAGCGCTCTATTATGCAAGGGATGGACCAAATGTACAATTCTTGTAACTCAGGCCTATTCCTTTCCTACCCTCTAAATTTTAGACCTCTCACATAAAAAAGAATCTTATTATTTTAGAGCATTAAATAAAGTCTAATGACAAAACTTTTTTATAGACGGGTAGGAATTTACGAAATGAATTTAATGAGCCTAATTAATCTTTGTTTTGCTACAGTGATGCTACAATAACCATATTTTAATCATGGCTTAATTACCATCATTAAATTCTTCTCGCGAATTAGACCAGGGATCTGCAAATAGTTTTGTAATTAAATTTTATTTAGCAATCTTAAATACTAAAATTTTCTTTGATGTGACAGCTTTCCGTGTATTACTCACGTTCCGAGTACTATTCTTCTATTATTGAGTTCATTAGTCACAAAACAGGAGAACGTGCAGGATTTGCACAGACTCGGGGCCTCGGTCTATAATTTCCACCAAGAGAATCATCAGAGACAAAGAAAATATCCCGCTAAGAATGAGTATTACAGTAGCAAAAGGCTTGTGTAATCAGAGTTGCACAGTCGAGTCCTTTATAGGTCCACGAACAAATCAGCATGAACAACAACATGTCTCTGATTGTGCAAAAGAGGCCGTTTAGTCTGGCTCGATGAAAACACTCAAATCAACTATTTCCAGCAAGCCTTCTTTGCTTAAGCCGTCGCTCGCAGGCACGCTAGAATCCCCTCACCACCCATGGGTTACCGTGGCGAGGTGGCCCTCCGTGAGTAGGGCGCGCCGGTGCACTCGAGCGTTACCGTGAGATGTGTGAGGGAGAGATGTCAAAGGGAGGCGCCGGTGCGGAGGAGCGTGAGTGCAGATGTGAGCGGCACCCTCTTGGCAGAGCCGATGAAGACTCCGTGTGGACGGTTGGGAGGCGTGGGGTGCCCTCTTCCCGGCGTTGCTCCTTGCGGCGTCCTCCCTCTTGACTGCCGCATCGTGCTCAACCCGCCACTCTGCTTGTCTGCCAGCTTCACGTTGGTCTCATGTGTCATATATCTATACCCCTAGCCCATGCGCCCGTGTAACCGTGAGAGTCGTCTAACTTCCTGTGGTCCAAACCTGGCTAGTCACGCTATGCGGACCCCACTCCTCCACCAATATATTTAAGATTTCGTCCACACTTCACGTAAAAAGGTTATCCTTAGTGTTGTTGGACAACCTATGTTTATATGTTGGTCTTCCTTCCACTAGACTAGCAAGGTAGAAATGCTAGAGCTCCGTACTCTTTAGGGACTAGTTACGTGCTGAGTAGGATTTGTCCTAGTCACCGCTCCACGTTGCCCCAATCTTTTTAATCACGACTCCACGTTTTCTGGGTCGACAACCACCTGCTTTTTTGTTACCATACTTTGGGGAAAAACTAGATGATGCAGCGACGCCGCCTCCAAACTGGATGATTGACGCCATGTCGCCTCCTCATGACGCATCGAAGTCTCCTCATGAGCCCGGATGATTGCTGCAGCTACGCCGCCTCGCGCGTTCCGATGATGGCCTGGAAGAAATTGGCGAATGTTTTTGCTATCGCGGTCGCAGCGAGACCCCAAGACACCAGGCGGCTTCACCGTCGTGGATGGACGACACCATGTTGCATCTGGGCGCATCGCTTTGAGCTAATAAGCTAATAGCAGGACACTTTTTCGGTTCTGTTCTCATTGCAACTCTGATTGCGCTTGCTTGCAACCTTTTGTAGCTTCAAGTGATGAATTAATGTAAGAACAGCTCCACGCCAGCTCTTGTTGCCGGCTTCAGTGCTGCCAGAGTTAGGTTCGCAATGCTCCCGAGCCCGTCGCAATTTGGACGGCGACCTGCTGGAATCGGACGCGGCCAGAACTGGGCTTCCGATCGATGCGGCGGCGCGGAGTCCAGGTTCACCGAAAGACTTGGTAGTTACGAATCTTACGATCGCGTTTAGATGGAAAGGTGGACCCAGGCAACGTGGAGATGTGACTAGGACGAATTTTACTAAGCACGTAACTAGTCCGTAAAAGAGTCCGTAGCGGTAGCATTTCTCGGATAGTCCGTAAAAGAGTCCGTAGCTGTAGCATTTCTCGGATATCATAACGATGCGCATGTGAAATGCTGTCCAAGAGAGGAAACATCAGTTATTCCCAATAAAAAATCTCTAGCTACCGTGCCGATGGCCATCGTAATTTCACGTAAGAACTATGTGCCCGTCCTGCTATCAGTCAGCTGGTCACAGGCCACCTCCCCTGGTGTAGTCTCTTTGCTCTACCTAGATGTCGTGAACAAACGTTTTTGTTGTAGTATACGCTATGGTAATATTTCTTTTTTATTACTCGATCAAACAGATAAAACCGGCGCATTGCGACTGTCTTACATGCCTGCATAGATATACAAATAGCTTCTGACATATGACATACAACGGACTGGCCGGACGAATTTATATACGCTCTACCGCGCGGTGACGGCGATCTTCATGCCCCTTTCGCAGTCACCTGGTATACTGGAGACGAAGAAGGACATGCCGCGACCAAGTGGGACGCGGTCGTCTCCGGAGATCCACACCGTGACGTTGCAAGAAACCTGGCACAGAGCGTACTGTACGCTGCTCACCTGAACCACGTTATGCGTGCCCGGCTTGTAATGGAACACTGCTCCCAGGCCGTCATACATGTTTCATGTCACGGAATGATTTAGCATCCTTCGATAGGTGAACGAACAGCTTGTGCAACGGGGAGGGGGTGAGGGGAAAACAGGACTTACGGAGAACATCACCAGCCTCGAAAGGCTTGTAATTTGGCCATCCCATGACACCGAAGCTCCACCCAGCACTATCACCGACACGCCACAACCTTGTCTCTTCAGCCGCCATGCCAACGCCTCCACCTTCTTCACGTTGTTGGAACACCATTACACAAAGCAACACTACCCATATCGTCCTGCAGGTGCTGCTTGCCCGTGCCATTCCTATGAAGCAGGGCACAAGAGAATCTCAGTTTCTTGCGAGGAGTCCTTTGAACTGCAGACTACTACGAACAGAGGTATGCTACAAATGATTCAACGTTCGTTTTAAACAATAGTCAGAGGTTGGAGGAAGCGAACTGATACACAGATAAAGGAGTAGTAGAGATTTGGACCCCAAGGCCTCAACAGCCACTGCCTCGTGCCTAGCTTTATTACATGCGATCCTTGAATGGATATTTGATTGATTGATCCTATGAGGACGTATCATGACATTTATTTTCTTCTACACAAGGATATATCGAGAAAGGATATGTTCATTATAGCGTACATGCCAGGTCTTTGAGCAAAATAATGATTCCTTTTATTATGGCTATATTTGTACATCTGAGTGCATGCAGTTTGATACTGGATGTCTGTCTCTAATGTTCTCTTCGTCATCTATAAACAACTCATGGATACAATAGCCTATCTCTAACAGTCTCTGGACATCTTTCTTTAGAATATCTTCCTCAATCTAGGCTCATCACACATCATCCTCAGATCCTAGAAGCTTCATGGGTTCCCACACTGATGAACTCGTCCTCATATATAAGTCTTTACTCGCAGTTTTTTCAGATCCAGCACATGCAAGATTGAAATTTAGCCCTGGCACACTACAAATTTATGTTTTTTAGCCACAACACATTAAAACAGGAGAAAGTGATATTCTCAACTGTTTTATCTCATTACAATAAATACATTACAAATTTAAACTTTTCACAACGATGCACTGTTGAATTCTCTATCCATGTATTTTTCTATAGATTTTTTGTCAACTGTTCACATAACTTTTTTTGAAAAAAATATTTGTTTTTCCAACCAAACTACGTGAACAGTTGAAAAAACTTCTACAAAAAATTACAAAAAAACACATGGGTAGAGAATGCAACACTTTATCTTTGCAAAGTTTCTATATTTTGTGCAAAGAGATAAATTTTTTGAAAATATCACTTTCTGTTTTTTTTTGTGTGTTATAATCAAAGTCCATATACTGCCTGCTCGTGCATGAACTTATTGCTACAATGTGATGTTTCCTTCAGGTCAATGCTGATAATCTCCACAGCAAGAGGACATGGCATCTATCATGCGGCCAGGAGTCTGTTGTGGTCGCGGACGTCGTTGACGAGGAGGCGGCGGATGAGGCAACGGCGCGGTGCCGGGGCAGCAGCCTGACGGCACGGTAGGGCTAGGGAGGGGCAGCGCGGCTAGGGTTGTGGGGCGCGGGCGCGACAAGGGTAGAAAAAAATGGGGGGTGGCGGTCAGGGAGAGAGGAGAGTTTAGAGTGTAAAATGGAACATTTAAATCTGGTTACATACCTGTTATTTATAGGAGAGACTACCTTTGTTTTGTAAGGAAACTCTTAATAGATCTAAACCTGACTGCATCTCTATTTTTCCTAATTCGACTCAACATTCCAGATTTAATCACTTATTCCTATTCGCAGTCCGTCGTCGACTCAACTTTCGAAGACAAATGGCTTCACATTACAGTGGAACTCATTGGTAGTACACACTGAACGGTTTAGGATTCCTTGTTGCTTTAGCTTTTCAGTGTAAATGGTTACATTCTAGGTGGAAGATTTTTCATGTTGATTCTGTGGCTTAATAACTGCAGACCCGGATAAAAAAGTCCGTTCATAAATCATAAGTGCTCTATTATGCAAGGGATGGACCGAATGTACAATTCTTCTACTATTCAGTGCTGCGTACTGTATTATTCACGTTCCAAGTACTGTTCTTGTATTATTCAGTGCATTAGTCATAGAAACAGGAGAACGTGCAGGATTTGCACAAACTGGAGGCCTGGGGCTATAATTTTACAGCAACAAAATCATTAGCGAAAATATTCCCCCTAAGAACGAGTATTGCAGTAGCAAAAGGCTTGTGTATTCAGAGTTGCACAGTCCAGTACTTATAGGTCCACCAACAAATCAGCATGAACAGCAACATGTCTCTTGTTGTGCAAAAGAGACCCTTTTAATCTGGCTCGATGAAAACAGCCAAATCAACTGTTTTCCAGCATACCTTGTTTGCCTAAGCCGTCACTGGCAGGCGTGCTGGAATCCCCTCACCACCCACGAGAGTTACCGCGGTGAGGGGGGCCTCGGCGGGCTCTTTGCCGAGTGCTTTATGTCAGGTGTTGAAGGTCCTAAGTACCACTTTTGATGGTCAATTACCTGTGTCGTAGCCCTAGTTTCCAGATATTCCGAACTCTATTTTAAGATTTTTCCGAAGACTTGTCTTACACGACATGGTGTATGGGAAGGTTACGATCTCCTTGATAGATTCGGAGAAGGAACATTGTAGTTTAGGAAGGACTCTGATAGGCGGTAACTTGCCTATAAATATTCATGTAACCCCTACGGGGAAATCTCTCTGGCACCTTGCGAAACCCTAACGCAAAGGCTGCCACATTATACAAGATCGCACTGGACGTAGGGTTTTTATCCTTCGGGAGGCCTGAACCAGTATAAACCCTCTGCGTGTTCATAGATCGATCTCGCTAACCACGTTGCTCCCACGATCCAAATATCTGCCGAACAACCCCGTTCAATCGGGTGACGACAGAGGCGCGCCAGGTAGGGGGGCAGCGTCGAGATTCCGTCAAGAGCATCAGATGGGATCCGCGAACAACATGAAGTTTCCTGTCGGCGCCGAGTTCCGCTTCGGATCTTTGACTTCGTCGCCGACGGGAACGGAGATCTCCAGCAAGTCAACCCGCCAGAGGCGCAGGAGGCGCTTCTGGAGGAGTTGGTGGCCTCGATCAACCTCAACGATGGAGCCGCCCAGGAAAAGCAAGAGACGACGTCTTCGGGAGCGCATATGCCGTTCGGGTTCATGAACTCGGCGGGTGCGTTCCGGGAGGCTGCGACAGTGGTATGGGGCTCTCCTTCGGGAACCCTACCGGAGGCAGAATCCTCTTCGGATCCGATCTCTGGCTCTGCTCTAGAAGCGCAAGTCGTCCAGGCAATACTGGAAGGACGTTACTTTCCGGGCTTCGGGATCGGGAGCCCGGATAGTGATGATGAATCATGGAACAGTGAAGATTGCCCCGAAGTTGGAGGAGATTCCGAAGATGAAGGCATCGATCCCTCTCGCCAAGTGTACATGGCCGGGCGGGCTTCGGAGGCATCCTCCAGCAGCGCACCCACCATCAGATCTATCAGATCCCAATCTCAAGCTCCGTCCAATGTCACGCCGCGCAACCTTGGTCCAGAGTTTGATGCCATTCGGCTTCAGACAGCGCTGGAGTCGCTGAACCGGCTGGCTCCCGATGGTTCTCCCTTGGCCCCATTGGTACAACAAGTCGCCGAAATCGCGGGTCGCATCAATACGACGCCACCCATGAACAATGTAGCTGCTCCAGCCGCTCCTGTCACCAACCTCCAGGGAAGGCTCGGACCAGTCAACAATGAAAGGCCTGCTGCATCTGAGCATGCGTCATCTTCTGATCGTCGAAGGCGACAAGGTCAACCCCTGGCGCCATCTGATGCCCGCCATGTCTTGAATCGACAGCGTGGGGCTCCCTCCGTCCACCAGCGCCTGGGAGGACGACCTTCACAAGCACCAAGACAGCATTCTGAGTCCACAGGCACTCCTCGCCTAGCATCTGAAACAGGGCCACCTGCTTACCAAGCCATTGGTCCCTATCTTCGGTCAGTGCGATGGCCCGAGAAGTTTAAGCCGAACATAGTGGAGAAGTACGATGGTAGCACCGATCCCGGGGAGTTCCTGTCCATCTACTCCACGGTGATCGATGCAGCTGGAGGTGATGAAAGGGTCAAGTGCTGCTATCTACCCACCGTCCTGACCGGTGCTGCGCGGACGTGGTTGATGAATTTGCCACCCTATTCCTTTGATTCTTGGGTTGAGCTGACGAAGATCTTCAAAGGAAACTTCCAAGGCTCCTACACTCGCCATGGCACGGTGGACCAATTGAAGAACATAAGGCAGAAGGCGGACGAGTCACTTCGGGACTACACGAAGCGCTTCTGCCAGATGAGAAACACCATCCCGAAGATCCATGACGTGGAGGTCATCGGAGCATACCGAGATGGGTGCTTAGATGTGAAGACCGTGGAAACGATCGCCGAAAAAGAGCCGACTACGGTCGCTGAGCTCTTCGACATTGCAGAATCTTGCGCTAAAGCGGCTGATGCCCGAGCACGCCTCAATGATGGCAAGGGTAAAGGTCCGAAGAAGAAGGCAGATGATCGTGAAGTCATGGCCGTTGAGCAGAAAGAAAGAGGGGAGGGACGCTTTCCCCGAAAGCGGGGTCGTGATCACGACCGCCCCGAAGGAGTTGAGAAGTGGTGCCCCATTCATAGGCGCACCTCCCATGACTTCGATGACTGCTACAAGTACAAGGAGATGGAACGAAAACGCCTGGCAGAAGGGAAGATCAAGCTCCATGATGAAGATCGGGGGAATCACAGGAACAATGGTCCACATCGGGCTGAAAGGCAAGATCGTGACGAGGAAGAGGAGAGATACCCTGAGATCAACATGATCTTCGGGGGGAGTTCGGCCTTGTCGTCCCGAACACAGTACAAGAAGATCCAGCGAGAGGTGCTGATGGCTGAGCCTTGCTCAAAGAAGCTGGAATGGTCGGATACTCCGATCACCTTCGGCACTGAAGATCACCCGAAGAGCCTGATAAGTGGTCCTGAATTGCCGTTCGTTGCCAAGATCATTGTGCATCGAAACAAGATTGCGAAGACCCTGATCGACAATGGGAGTGGATTGAATCTCTTGATGAAGAAGACCTTCCTGCGAATGGGTCTGCCGCTCACCATGCTTACTCCGGTGGAAGGATCGTTTCATGGGATAGTTCCTGGGGTGTCATCTCGACCCCTAGGGAAAGTTCATCTGGAGGTGTCTGTGGGGCCCAAGGAGAACAGGAGGTCGGAGGTCCTCACCTTCGAAGTGGCTGATTTCGACTCTGCCTACAACTGCATCTTAGGCAGGCCTTTCCTGTTCAAGTTCATGGCGGCAGCACACTTCGCATATGCCCAGCTGAAGATTCCTGGCCCGAACGGTGTGATCACCATTAATGCGGATCAATCAGAGGCGGTGAAGTGCGACCTTGATGCTCTTGTGTTAGCTGGACATTTCAAGGACGAGTCCCCGAAGGAGGAACCTCAAGCCAAAACCCAGAAGGGAGATACATCGCAGACTCCGAAGGGCAAGGACACACCTCCTCCGGCGACCCCGAACAGCCAAACCTTGGCGTTAGCTTCGACACCTAGCGGAGCCGCTAAGGAGGGCAACGTTGAGAAGAAGGATGTTAAACTCAGTGACACGGATCCCGCCAAGACGACGTACGTTGGCGCGGGCCTCCCCGACAAATAGGAAAGCGAGCTCGTGGCCTTCCTCCGGGAACATATCGACGTGTTTGCATGGAAACCGTCTGATATGCCCGGGATCCCCAGGGAGGTCATCGAGCACAAATTGGGGATTGATCCGGCTTTCAAACCGGTGAAGCAGAAGCAAAGAAGATATACTCCAGATAAACGCGACGCCATACATGAGGAAGTGACTAGGCTTCTTCAAGCCGGGTTCATTAGAACGGTCGACTATCCTGAATGGCTAGCCAATCCTGTATTAGTTCCGAAGCCTGATGGCTCATGGCGCATGTGCGTCGATTACACTAGCATGAATAAAGCTTGTCCGAAAGACGAGTACCCTCTTCCGAGGATAGATCAGATTGTAGACTCCACTTCTACTAGTGAATTATTGAGTTTTTTGGATGCTTACTCTGGGTATCACCAAATTAGTCTCAATGTTGATGATCAAGAGAAGACGGCGTTCATCACGCCCTTCGGAATCTTTTGTTATGTGACCATGCCCTTCGGGCTGAAGAATGCAGGTTGCACATATCAAAAGTGTGTGAACCTTGTCTTCGAGGAGCAGATCGGGAAGAACATCGAAGCTTACATCGATGACATCGTCGTCAAGACTAAGAAGAAAGAGAATCTCCTCGATGACTTGAAGCAGACATTCGACAATCTGCGCAAGTACAAGATGAAGCTTAACCCAAGAAGTGTGTCTTCGGAGTTACTTCGGGCAAACTCCTGGGATACATGATCTCCGAACGTGGCATTGATGCTAATCCAGTCAAGATGGCGGCGATTGAAAAGTTGAAGCCTCCTCAGACCAGAAGAGAAGTTCAGAAGCTGGCCGGCATGATGACGGCGCTGAACAGATTCATCTCGAGATCGGGAGAGAGAGGTATGCCATTTTATAAGTTGCTAAGACAGAAGGAAGGCTTTGACTGGGATGATCAAGCAGAAAAGGCGTTCCATGAGTTGAAGGCTTATCTCAAGCAAATGCCTACCCTGATACCGCCGCAGCCTGAGGAGCCGCTGCTCTTGTACGTTGCTGCAACAGATGATGTGGTTAGTGCAGCACTGACGGTGGAAAGAGAAGTTGAAGGGGAAACCAGACAACGCGCGGTGTACTTCGTCAGCGAGATCCTGAAAGACGCTCAGACGAGGTATCCGATGGTACAGAAGCTGCTCTACGCCGTCCTAATCACATCAAGAAAATTGAAGCACTACTTCCTCGCTCATCCCATCAAAATAGTATCGGATCGACCCCTGCAGGCTGTCTTGCATAGCAAGGATGCAGTGGGGCGAATCGCACAGTGGGCTGTTGAGCTGGGGCAGTATGAGATTGAGTTCGTACCACGAAGAGCTGTGAAGGGTCAAGCCTTGACAGATTTCATTGCTGAGTGGACTGATGATGGAGGAGAAGAGCAAGTCGACCCTACTCATTGGGTCATGTACTTTGACGGCTCCTTCACCTTGAAGGGTGCCGGTGCCGGTGTGGTGTTTGTTTCACCCGAAGGAAGATTCATGAAGTATGCGATTCAGCTGCTGTTTCAAGCTACGAACAACGTCGCGGAATATGAAGGCCTAGTTTCGGGTCTACGCATTGCAAGGTCACTTGGAATTGATCGCTGCTTGTGAAAGGGGATTCACAATTGGTCGCCAGACAAGTACAGAAGGAGTACCAATGCTCAGATCAGAAGATGGCTGATTATCTGGAAGAAGTTCGGAAACTTGAGAAGGGGTTCGATGGATTCGAAGTGCGGTATATACCACGCTTAGACAATCGGGATGCTGATCACTTGGCTTGGATTGCCTTGTCTCGATCTGCAGTCCCTGATGATGTGATTCTGGAGAAGCTCACGAAGCCTTCGGTGTCGAAAATTACACCCGAAGAGGACGTAATGGTGATTGACTTGGGAGAAGGGCATGTTGAAGACTGGAGAGTTCCGATCATACAGTTCTTAGAAAACAACCCTATCCCGGATGATGATGCTACTACGGAGCGTGTTGCCCGAAAGACCAAGCTGTACGTGATGGCTGATGGAGTGTTGTACCGAAGAGCTCGTAATGGGATTCTGCTACGATGTGTATCTAAGGAAGATGGAGTCAGGCTGCTGCATGATATACATGGGGGGATTTGCGGCGCTCATACCGCATACCGTTCCCTTGTGGGTAAAGCTTTTCGTCATGGGTTCTACTGGAACACGGCGAAGCAAGATGCGATCAACCTGGTCAAGACATGTGCCAACTGTCAGTTCTTCAGCAAGCAAAGCACGCGGCACGCCCAGGAATTGCACACCATACCTCTGTCGTGGCCGTTCGCCATCTGGGGTATCGATATTTTGGGACCTTTTCCGAAGGCCAAAGGAGGATACAAATTCTTGTACGTGGCCATTGACCCGTTCATGAAGTGGATTGAAGCGGAAGCGGTGACGCGTATTACTCAAGAGGCATCGGTGAAGTTCATGAGAAGCGTGGTGACAAGGTTCGGAGTTCCAAAGAAGTTAATTTCTGATAATGGAAGGCAATTTGTGGCAGTAAGTTTGAAAGATTTTGTGCCGATCATGGGATCATACATCCCACCTCTTCGGTGGCACATGCACAGACCAATGGAGCAGTTGAGAGAGCTAATGGCATTATCATGAGTGGAATGAAGACACGGGTATTCGACAAGCTGTCTGCTAAGGGAAAGAATTGGATTGAAGAATTGCCAACAGTGTTGTGGTCTGCCCGAACATCAACAAGCCGCGCGACGAGAGATACACCGTTCTATCTGGTGTATGGTGCTGATGCAGTGTTGCCACCTGAGATACACCTGGGGGCTCATCGCGTGACAAATTTTTATGAAGATGTACAGCCTGATGCTCGAGAAGTTGATCTGATATTGCTTGAAGAAGAGCGTGATACAGCATTAGAAAATGTGAAGCTGTACCAAGAGAAGCTGAAGAAGCAGTATCAGAGAAAGGTGGTTGGAAGAACTCTAAGCGTGGGAGATATGGTCATCAAGAAGGACATCACTCACTAAAGACAAGCATAAATTGTCTTCTCCGTGGGAAGGTCCGTTCTTAGTGGTTGAAGATGCTGGCTTAGGAGCATATGTTTTGGCAGAAGTCAATGGAGGCATATTGCCAGGGACTTGGAATACTGATCAGTTACGTCGGTTCTATGTGTAAAGATTTTTGAAATAAGATCAATAAAGTGCAATGTTCAGCTGAAATAAGATTGTCCCTTCGGACCTATGAAATCTGTCCCTTCGGACCTATTAAAGTTGTCCTTTCGGACAAAAAGGCCAAGCCCTTCGGCTAGTCTACTAAGTTTGGTCGCTGTCCTGGCCACACGTTTGGTTTACAGGCGCGATACGAACAGCCTTTTCAGGCACCAAAGTGTCGTAAGACTTAGCCACAATGGTGGTTTGATAAGTTATATGGCCCCCTTGTGTAAAGGTTTGGGGGAGACCCTTAGCCCCATGTTGGTTTTATAAGCTGGATCTCCCCAAACAGGTCGCACGTTCGACCCAAAAACACTTAAAATGTGTATAAAATAGAACAATCTACATGCCTTACTGATTTGCTACTTTCCTGCACACACTTAAAACTGTGTACTGAAAAGCAGGGGGGATCATACAGGCATTAAAGCATTGTTCGGGCCTTTGCCTAATTATCATTAAAACATTAATTAAAAGAAGGGCCTTCGCCCCATTGTTCAAAAAAAATTGGGCTTTCGCCCCATCATTACAGAAGACTATTGTTTATTACAAGCTCTTTACAGAAGAGCCAAATTATTCCTGGTCATCACCAGACGCGTCATCTTCAGCAGATTCTTCTTCAGCCGGAGCAGCTTCGGGGATCAGGTTCAAGGAAGTCACGAAGGTGTCGGCGGCAGCATGGGCTTGATTCATCAAGGCGTCACGCTGAGTTGCATCACACTTGAAACCTTGATCCAGGAGGCTGAGGTCTAAGTTTGGAATATGATGCCGAAACAGGGCTATGGTGTAGGCACTGCCAGAAATACACCGAGCATACCCTACTTCAACAGCATCGTCCTTCTCCGATTTCAGTCTGCGTTCCTCAGCTTCAAGGGTTGATACTTGCTGTTGAAGAAGTTGCACATCCTTGTCTTTAAGTTCCAGTTTCTCTTTCAAGGCCTTAGATTCGTCCTTCAAAGCTGACAAAGGAAAGATATAAGAGTTAGATTGTTGATCAAGAGATGTCTATGAAGAACTAGTGCAAAGATACTTACTATCAACTGAAGTAGCCAAGGTGGCGTTGGTGTCCTGCAAGCTCTTTACTTCTGAAGCATGGGCAGTCTTGAGATCAGCCAAAGCTTTATTGACCCCAGTCAGGGCTGCTTCCAGTTCAGTTATCTTGGCCTCCTTGTCTGCCAATAGTGAGCTGGGGGCTGCTTCAGAAATCTTGAGCTTCAGTTGTTCGTTCTCCTGCCGAAGATCTCGAACCTTGGTGCTGAAAGCTCTGCAGGTCTTCAAAGTCCAAGTTTCTGCTGCCTCAACTTCTGCCTTGATTTTGCTAAACATTGCGGGCCCTGGAGAAGGACCCGAAGGAAGCTCAACTGCTGGCATCATCACAGCAGAAGTTGAAGTTGCAGCAACATCATCAGCTCCTCCAGCTAACACCCGAAGCCTCTTGGCACCAGGTTTCCTTTGACCCTGGGATGCACGAATCTGAGAAATACGCGAGAATCCATGGAAGAGGGTACCAAACACTATTGATAAAGGTACCTGGTTGCCTGGGTCAACAGTTCCTCGAACAGCCGGCATTTCTGGTACAGAGTCTGCTGGAGGAGGCACGGGAGCAAGCAGCGGGGTTCGGCCTCTTCTCTTCCTCGGACGGAGTGGCTGCACTTGTGGTACAGTAACTTCTCCGAAGCACTGGGCTTGGACGATCGAAGTTTCCGAGAAGTCCGAGGCTTCGGAGGGGATGGAGGCTTCGGAGCAGAAGGCTTCGGAGGCATGTCGGACATCAATGTGGCCTTTACTGTTGCCACCTTTTCCTCCAAACTCTGATGGTCTACATCATGCTCCTGAAGATAAATGCAAGAAGAAAATTATGTGAAGTCAAGAAGAATTGAAGATACCAAGATTGAAGGAATAATTCTGACCTGGCCTTCGGGGACAGTGAGGATGTCGTCCGCAAATTCTTCAGCCAAGCTCTTCTTCTGAGCTTCGCTGGGCTCCTTCTCACTGCTGCTGCTATCCAGCACCATGGTGCTTTCCGCACCCCCTTCGGAAGGATCAGGTCCGAACACATCCTAGAAGCATAAGAAGTGATAAGCGATTCGCATGGCAAGATAACAGAGTAAATATGAAGATATATACCTCAGTGGCTGGGTTCGTGGCGCTGTATGGTTCTGGGAAGCCTTCGGGTCTGGGCTGAAGATCAGACTCGAGAATGGTGTACACGCGCCTCTTGACCTCCTCTTCAGGTATTTTGTCGACTGCAAGAAGATTCAAGGCAATAAGTAAAGATGATTTATCAAAGTGAAGATGTGAAGATGAAAACAAGGTTCAGACTTTAACCTTCGGAAGGAAGCCACTTCGGATTTCGGGGTCCGTCTCCAAACATAGCTAGGGGCTCCCGATGTTGAAGGGGGAAGAAGCACCTGCGGACATACTCCTCCACGATGTGTTCACCCCTCAGTCCATTGGTGACCAGCTCCGTAACCTTGGCGACCATCCGCTTGAGTCGCTCGTCCCTGATTGGTGCAGCTTTGATCCATCCTTGATGGTAAGGCAACAATCCTTTGCCCTTGATGTCGTGCCTCTCGGAGTCATCCATGAGGAAGTACTTCCACCGGTAGCCGCTCCAAGATCGCCGGTAAGCAAAGGGGGGATATACGATGTTCCTTCGGCGATTGAAGGACACGCAACCCACTAACCCAGAAGAATAGTAGCAAGGTTCATGATAAACCCGCCACAAGTCCAAAGAAGGAGCAGTACCCAGCCAACATTCACAGAGAGTGGAGAAAAGACTCAACAAAGAAACAGCTTGAGGTTTCAGATGAATAAGTTCTATCTTGTAGAACTTGCAGACACGCTCAAGAAATTTGGAAGGCGGGAGATTGAAGCCACAGATCATGTGAGATTCGAATACCGGGATTTCGGTAGTGTCGAAGCTGAAGCACATGTCGCCCTTGTTCTCCTTGGTGATGACGAAATCGGAGATCCATCCGGTCTTCCGCAGCTCCAGGATGTAGTCTTCATCAATCTCCCCGGGCTTCCAGTAGTCGACGGATTCCGGAATTTCGCCGGCGTCCATCATCTGCTGGGCTTTGGTGGGGGAGCCGTTGGAGCTGGTGGCGTCATCTTGATGCTCAGGATTTTGTTGAGCAGCAACAACAGCCCTATCGGGTGAGTTGGAGGCCATGAGGATTGATCTAGGGTTTGCGCGCGGAGGAAGTGGAGCTAGGGTTTAAGCAACAGCAAGGGTGATGCGGAATGGGGAAGACGACTGTGGCGATTGGGTTTTATGGGCTCTCGCGACTGTTTGGCTTCTCAGAGAAGGCAGCCCTGCCCGGCAAATGCGCTTGCCAGTGCAACTCCGCGCGATATTCCCGTTAATTTAAAAGTTATTCGGATTTTGTTGCCCAGATTTGAGGGATTTGTTATAGCAAGTTTGGGAATATTTCCGTTAAGTGTGCATAAAATTATTGCCGCCGGAAATTATACCATTCTTTGAAGATTGCTATTTTCCGAAGATCGATACTCTCCGAAGATTATTATTCTCCGAAGAGAGTTACTTCCTGAAAAGGTATATTCTCCGAAGAGAGTTGTTCTCCGAAGAAAGTTGGGTGTTGAAGCCATGTTCCCGAGGAAGATATTCTCCGAAGGGATTATTTCACTATTGAAGTTATATTGCGAAGAGTTTCTTTCCCGAAGGACTTATTTAAAGAAGAGACATTCTCAGAAGATATACATCATTGCAAAAACATGAAGATGAGACTGAACATACATATATACTTGGGATTGAAGGCAGCTTTTTATTCATTAATCCGAAGGCCCTATTACAAGATCTAAGTTACATCTGAAGCTTTGGGAAGCACCTGACTCTAACAGAAAGATTGAAGACAAGGTTGAGGAAGATGCTGGGCTCAGGTGTGAGCAGCACGGGGATATCTCGTATCCCTAGTTCCGCCGCTCATTAGCGTCCTCAGAAGGGGCTCTGACGACGTCAGAGGAAGTGTTCTCCGTGCCCCCACTGCTTTGCGCTGTTGATGAGGGACACTCGAGAAGAGATATGGGTGCCCCCCATGTTAGAGTCAAGGACCTGGGTTTGCAACCCCGGTAGAAGGCAAAACCGAACCGCCGTTCGGAGGAATAATAGGAGCTGGAGAACCTGCAGGGCTGGGATCTACAGGGGCATCCATGTCCATGGAGTCGCCGCCACCAGACTCGTCGTCGCTGGAGTCGTCGATGGAGACGATGTTGGCGTCGATAGGGATATCACGTGACCCCTTGTTCAGGGCCACGTGAAGACGTCTTGCGTACTCTTCATCGTCGATGTCCTCCTCCAGATCGATGAATGTTGCCAGATTTGGAGGAGGGCTTGGAGGAGGAAGCCCGTAATCCACCGCCTCTGTTGGAGGAGGAGGAGGAGAGGCTAATGGATCAGCAAGCTCAGGAGGGCTAGCCGCTGGGCTCTCGTGGGAGGGAGCAGAGGAAGAAGAACCGGATGCGCCGGTGAAGTTGGTGTTAAGCCACCGGGAAAACCTAGGGTTGACGCATCTCTTGCGCCCTATGGTGGAATGGTGGAGAGGATAATGTTTGGACAGCCGGAACCTCCGAATTTATAGCCTTGAGGAGCGGCATTTCAGTTGCTCGAAAAGTCAAGTGAGAAAATTGTTATTTTGCGAGTTTCCAAGGATACAGGAAGACGAGGTGACGCATCGCTGAAGATTCCGTTAGATTGGTCAGATAATAAAGACAAATTTTGACTTGTCAAGTCAAGATCCTTTTTTATTGTTGGAAGATTCGTCAGAGAGAGCAAGAGAAGATGGACCGAGATTTTGGTGTTCGGAATTCCGAAGACATTTATTCCGAAGATACTTGTTCCGAAGCTCTTATTTTCTGAAGATGGCGGTTAACCAGTGAAGACAGTTCGGTATGTCTGGATCCTAGGTTGACGGCAGAACATATCCCTCGTCATGTTCTCATCTGAGAATGAGGATGCCAAGTGACATGTTCAGGGGCTTATGTCGTAGCCCTAGTTTCCAGATATTCCGAACTCTATTTTAAGATTTTTCCGAAGACTTGTCTTGCACGACATGGTGTATGGGAAGGTTACGATCTCCTTGATAGATTTGGAGAAGGAACATTATAGTTTAGGAAGGACTCTGATAGGCGGTAACTAGCCTATAAATATTCATGTAACCCCTACGGGGAAATCTCTCTGGCACCTTGCGAAACCCTAACGCAAAGGCTGCCATATTATACAAGATGGCACTAGACGTAGGGTTTTTATCCTTCGGGAGGCCTGAATCAGTATAAACCCTCTGCGTGTTCTTAGATCGATCTCGCTAACCACGTTGCTCCCACGATCCAAATATCTGCCGAACAACCCCGTTCAATCGGGTGACGACAACCTGCATAAAAGGAATAGAAGTAAACACCAAGCATAGTGGTAGGAGTTTACTACTAACGAATTCTACGAGCCTTGGTGAATTTATGTATGCAGGTGCATGCACATAAATGGGCAAGAATACAAGTGAACAAGGCAGAATACATGGCCTAACACATCAGCGCCACTGTGCGTCACCTTACGGGCCATAAGAAGTGTCAAATGCCCACAAAACAGTACCAAACAACAGCTTAGCACCCAAGACCAACATGAGAGAGACCAGGAGACCCATCAGGCCGAAGATGGGGGCCAAATGAGCCAGTAGCAGGCCGGCCGACTGCTACTGATTGTATATGGTACACCAACTACATCTGGATGCTACCCATTCAGCTCTCTCTAGCTTTCTATGTTCTTCATCAAAACTTAGGGATTGGGGCCTGGATTGGTTTAGCAGCGACAATGGCAATCATGGCTTGCAATATTCCACTAACCAGAATGCAAAAAAGATTGCAAGCCAAGATCATGGATGCCAAAGACAATAGAATGAAGTCAACAACGGAAGTTCTTAGAAGCATGAAAATACTGAAACTTCAAGCATGGGATATGCAATACTTTAAAAAGCTAGAAGCTTTACTAGAAGAGGAGTTTAACTGGATATGGAGATCTGAGAGGTTGACAGCTATAATAACATTCATATTTTGGGGGTCATCTGCATTCATATCCTCTATAACATTTGGCTCATGCATACTGATGGGGATTCCTATGACAGCCCGCACTGTTTTGTCTGCTCTTGCAACATTCCGCACGCTACAAGATCCAATATTCGCGCTTCCTGACTTGCTTTCAGTGTTTGCACAGGGCAATGTTTTCCTAAACGGTAAACGGTAAACAGTCGGTCGACCATCGTTTAGCGTTTAAACCCGTTTAAGCGGCCGTTTAAACGGGATTAAACGGGCTAAACGGCCGTTTAGGCATAAACGGTGGTCACCCGTTTAGCGTTTAGACGCCGTTTAAACGGTGTTTAATTCCGTTTAGGAAAACAAGGGCACAGGAAAAGGTTTTGGCTGATAGAGTGGTAAAGTACCTCCAGGAGGAAGAATTAAAATATGATGCAGTAACAGAAGTACCAAGAGACAACACTGGCTATGATGTGGAGATTGATCATGGAATATTCAGTTGTTAACTCGAGACAACTTCTCCATCACTAACAGATGTTGAGTTAGTGCGAAGGACAGATCCTCATGTGCGATGCTGCGGATGGAGATCGAGGAGCTCATCAATGAGCTGAGGGAGGTTGAGATTCTACATTGTAATAGGTTACAGAATAGGGTTAGCCATTTGTTAGCTTATAAGGCATGTACAGAGCTTTTCTCTACTCTACCAGCTGATTGTAACCCTGCTGTGAATTAATAAATCTCAACCTTTTCCCTTGCAAAAAAAAACAGATGTTGAGTTAAAAATAAAGAGAGGGATGAAAGTGGCTATTTGCGGAATGGTCGGCTCTGGAAAATCTAGTCTATTATCATGCATACTTGGGGAGATGCAAAGCTAGATGGGACTGTCAGGGTCAGTGGGAGAAAAGCATACGTTCCTCAAACTGCTTGGATCCTGTCTGGGAACATTAGGGACAACATTCTGTTTGGAAACTCATATGACAAGGAAAATTATGAAAAGACTATACAAGCCTGCGCACTGATTAAAGACCTTGAGTTGTTTGCAAATGGTGATTTGACTGAAATTGGTGAAAGGGGAATTAACATGAGCGATGGACAGAAACAACGAATTCAGATTGCTAGATAAGTGTACGAAGATGCAGATATTTACCCCTTTGATGATCCTTTTAGTGCGGTAGATGCGCATACTGGAAGCCAGCTTTTCAAGGTAAGTTTAATAGTTTTAATAAATGAATAAATATTTTTGACTTAGTTGATTTGATAAATGCTTATTCAGAAATGAATATATGCCATTAGGTTACTGGTTCATTTGTTTTCTGAGATTTTGGGACAATCCATACATATCCTAAGCAAATAAAATAGTTTGATTCTGCAGGATTGTGTAATGGGAATTCTTAAAGACAAAACAGTACTGTATGTGACCCACCAAGTCAAGTTCCTTCCAGCTGCAGACCTCATACTGGTAAGCGTCTAAAGTAGGTTTTGCTTAGCCAATCATGTCCAAACTCCAAAATTGAAAGTTGCCAAGGAAACTAATCACATGGGTTACATAATAACAGGTGATGCAGGATGGAAAGATCGTGCAGAAAGGAAAGTTTGATGAGCTTCTTCAACAGAACATAGGATTTGAAGCTATAGAAGGAGCCCATAGCCAGGCTCTTGAATATGTCGTAAATGCTGAGAGTTCCAGCAGACTACCATCAGATAACCACGAATCAGCAAACAGTGAGGACGATTTTGATACAAAAACGAGACAAATTACCAGCTTCAGGGCATAACAAAGCAAGAGCCTGCACATAATGTGTCAGAAGACATCAGTCAGAAGGGGAGGCTAACACAGGATGAAGAGAGAGAGAGAAAAGGGAGGCATTGGCAAAAACGTTTACTGGACGTACCTGAGGGCAGTTCACGGTGGTGCTTTAGTGCCAGTAATAGTTGCTGCACAGTCATTCTTTCAAATATTTCAGGTCGCAAGCAACTATTGGATGGCATGGGCATGTCCTCCTACGTACATCTGCAACCAACAGTCGGATTTGGCCTCCTTTTCTCTGTGTATATAGCACTATGTATGGGAAGTGCACTTTGCTTCTTCGCTCGGTCCATGCTTGTGTAACTAATTGGTCTGTTAACATCAGAAAAGTACTTCAAGAACATGCTCCACTGCATCCTGCGTGCCCCAGTGTCCTTCTTTGACTCCGCACCTAGTGGCAGAATTTTGAACAGGGTTAGTGCTGATTTAGTTTTATAACCATTTCATACTGTATCCCGTGCTCACAGCTGTTAAACTAACGAGATAATATTTGTTTGACATGTAACAGGCCTCCAATCACTAGTACAATGAGGGCCTTTAGTGGCGGTCGTTTTGGCCTAGCAGTGGCGGACAAGGCGAGCGCCATTGCGCTAACGCCACTGCTAGGTCCCGGGTTCGGTGGCGGACGGATCGTCCGACGCTGACGCCACAGCGTCCGCCATCGAACCAACGGCAGGGGTGGCGGACAAAGATGACGTCACCGTGCCCGCCACCTGTCAGGCGCCCAACAGAGGCGGTAGAAGTGACGTCACCGTGTCCGTCACTCGACTGCTGACGTCACCTCATCCGCCACTTGGCTCGTTCAAGCAGTGGCGTTTGACGATGTCAGCATGTCCGCCACTGCTGGCTCATGACAGATTCAAAATTAATCTGAAATTTCAATTTAACCAGGCCACCAAATTCAAAATCACACGCATTTCAAATATTTCATCACAAATCATCACAGATCATCACAGAAAGACATCAAACAAGTAAAGTTCGATAATAATAACCAAATATCATGTAACAACACAAGTTCATCCCTCCATATATACAAAAACGACACAATTGTTCATGGCGCCAGAAACCGCACATCCTTCACATCCTTGTCATACACCCAACTATAGTCTATCTTGTTCCTTTGAGCGGCAATGTCATCCTTCCAATTTTGCTCAATTGTGGTCTGTTGATGACTTATAGCTGCTTTCCCAGTCCAAAAACATAAGTATGGGAATTGTGCCAACTTTCCCTTTGGATCAAAATAATCGCCGTCGGGGTAGATAAGGTGATGCATGATGAAGCGACATATCTTTGATGTGAAGCCATATAGTGAAGCGTCGCTGAATCCAGCTAGCCCTTTCTTAGTAGTGTCCTGCACACATGACAAAAACACACATCAAATTTTCGTTAATGAAAACAAACATTTTAATTATATGCAAAAGATTGTAAATATATGCAACTAGTACTTACATGTTTTGTCGGATCTTCCCGGGGCAAATGTGTAAACTTGTTATGCACGGCCAAGGATAGTCAGTCCATCACGTAATAACCACAATAGTTAGTCCCTGGAGGTTGTTTTCTACACTGAAAAAACAAATGCAACTGTTGTTAGTGTTTTGTTCGCAATATAACAAAAGATTATAGTAAAGATGAGAGCTTAAGCATTTATATGGATTTTACCGGGAATTTCCAATTCCAACCCATTTTGTGTGGCCGTTTCGGATTGTGCTTCCCTCCAAAATTCTGAACGTAATGCTGGTACCCTCTGTTGCAAAAGTAAACGACTTTTAGATAATAAACATAAAGAATCAGTATATAGATAACTATACCCATCATTTATTACTTCTCAATGACTTTGCAGAACATGTCGTATCTCTTTTGGTCATAGTCGAGGGAGTCGAATACCCAAACCCTTTCTTGCTTGTGGTTTATTATGAAACAAATCCAGTGATTACTACATAAATAATGATGTATGTCAGTGTCATAGGTTAGCAATCAACAATGACAACAAAAATATTTGCCCAGAAAGACTTACTCAAAGTTATAAGGGGCCAAGATGGCATCTCTGTCTTCCCACTCCTTCATGCATTTACCTATATAAGTCGAACATGCCGTTCTTCTATTCTCAATCATTAGGTCAACAGTTATTTTTCGCTCTGCTTTAGACATATTTGCGTAAACAGGGGATTTCTCGTCTATCTTCGGGGTCAGGTGTCCTTGGGATATCAGATGCAGGTGTAGGATCCCATATTCTTTTTGGTCATAGTGGCAACAAATCCTAGACAAGAAAATGCATCAGTAATGCTTAATAGTTTATGTTCTTGGACAATGGAAAGACTGAAAGCACTTACATGCACCAAAGAATTATCATTGTCGCGTCGATTGCATCGAGACGATAGATGTGATGGATATCCTCAAATGGCACATCCATATCGAAATCCTCAGTGTTGAAAATCTTTTTCCCAGGAACCTTGCACGGGATATTCTCAATGTTTAGGGCACAAGCTTTAATGTACCAGTCATGAAATCTCTGCATTACCCAGTCACACTTTGTAGCGAGGAAGCTGAGGGGAACGAGTGGCATGCCATGCACATATTTGGGAAAATCGTCTTGTTCGTAATCCCAAGAACCTTCTGGGACACCAGGCTTCATTTTGCGTTTCACCTGAACTGTCGTCACCTTAGGTGTCTCCTTCACCTTTTTGCCCAATCCATGAAAGAAAGCTGCAACGGCAGCAGGATCAAAGGGTAAATTTTCCGCTTCTTCTCTATGAGATCTTATCACCTTAGGAAAAAGGGGTGGGAGATCCTTGCCTTTCACAATGCCGGCAGCGTCATAGGTCCCCTTCTCTTTGGTTCTTGAATTCAGCTTGCTACCTTCATTCTCCTTGTCCTTGGTTGGTGATGGTTGAGGCGTAGGAGCACGCGATGTCTTGGTACCCTCGGGCTCGCTGACCTTGGTCGGTGACGGAGGCGGCGAACGAGAGTGAGTAACCTCAGACTCCTTGTCCTTTATCGGTGACGGAGGCAGCGAACGAGAGCGAGTACCCTCATCCACCTTGTCCTTTGTAGGTGACGGAGGTGGCGAGCGAGCCATACCAACATCTTGTTGTGGCGGCGAATGAGGCACAACGTCATTGTCGACATCAGCCCCAATTAGAGCAACAGGTGCCGGAGAGAGTGCAACTGGACTCGGAGACACTGTGTGTATCACGATATCCCTCCTGTGCCATGCAACAAAATTGTTCACAGCATCTTCGAGTGTCTCGATCCCCTCTTTCTCATCCGGGTAGTCAAGCTCCTCCTTGAGAAATTTGTCGTCAATGACCCGGCCAACAAACACCCTCGCACACTCTTTCGGCATTTGAACGGTGTGCAGTTCACGACCAGGATACGCAGTGCCTTCTGCAACCTTGAACTGCCGAGTCTTCCCTTTCCTCTCCATTGTCACCATGAGAGAACAAGGTGTAGCCTCAATGATATCGTCCACCGGATACCTCTGAGTATCGGCCGGGCTGGAGCCAACGCTGCTCGGAGCTTTTGGTTGGGTTTGGCTACAAGTCTGTTGCGGGCTTTCGGTACTCAGATTGATTTCCGGTACATGCATTGGTTGGGAGTACTCTGGATTGAGCTTCATAAACCTAAAAAAGTTCTTTTGGAATTCCTTGAAAGATCGTTCTTCCAAGGTACGATTGTCGACCTCGGGCTCAACAATACACCGCGCTGTCGAAGAGAATCAAGCGATCGACTACCGGTAGGTACCACATCACCAGTGCCGGAATTTTTCTGCCATCATCCGCATCATCTTCACCATGCTTTACATGACTGTTTCTGTTCCTCTTCTGTCCCTTCTTCTTGCCCTGGGTCAAACTTTCACCGTCATCGTCATCAAACTTTTTGTACCGACTCACGTTGCAAGTTGGGCATCTCACCTTATCTGTGTGTTCTTTACGGTAGAGGACACAATGGTTCGGACAGGCGTGTATTTTTTGTACGCCCAATGTCAATGGAGACAACAATTTCTTTGCATGGTACGTGCTAGTGGGCAAATGATTTGGTTTCGGCAACATATTGCCTAACATCTCCAGCAAGCTGTTGAAGCTAACGTCTGACCACCCGTTGCTTGCCTTCAATGTGAGGAGTCCAAGAACCGAGTGCAACACCGTGCAGTCCTTGTCACACCCTTTGGATTCCTCATAAAGAAGGTCCCTCGATGCTTTATGCAACGTTTCTACGTTATCAAAGCCTTTATCTTTGTGCTGGAGCAGATCCTCATGCTGCATGTTGCGCAACAATTCTTCTACATCGATGCCTTCAGATTCGCGAGTTTCATTATCCCCGGTGTTGCACTGATCATCATTATAGCGATCATTGTTGGGTTGTGCCCTTTCTCGGTGACCACTGCCTTCAGCACTCTCCTGCTCGTTGCCGGCTTCTCCACTATCTGATGTTTCACCATGTCTTGTCCAGATTGAGTAGTTGTCCATGAAACCATTGTCCAACAAGTGCTCACGAATGATTTCATGGTCTTCAAACAGTATATTATTCTTGCATTTCATACAAGGACAATATATAGCCCTTGTCTGCTGACGTGAAGCGTGAGTCCTCGCGGCTATCACAAAGTTGGTGATTTCCTGAAAATAGAGTAGCGGGTCTCCTCCTCCTCCATCATACATCCAAGATCTATCAACCATCTGCAATAATAAAAACGAAATTAAACAATGTAATAAAAAAATATAGAGAAAATATTGAAAAAAGTAAATCAATTTCCCCCTTCCCTTCTCTCTCATGCATATGCAATCCAAAATTGGATCTACAAAATTCGAATAGGAAACCCAAAGGAAAAGCACATAGGACATAGAGGGTTCATAAACAACATAGGATCTACTAAATCCCCACCAAAAAACCAATGGAATCACCTCAAATAAAGCCAAAAAAGTTGTAAACCCTAGGTAAACTTTATCCACAAAATTAACCCTCAAATTGGCATCTAAACACAAAAATAATCCAATGGATTGCTAGGTTTTACCTTCTAGAACAACTCCTGAAAAAAAAAACGAGATCAAAACCTTCCCCCCTTGTTTTCTAATTTTTCCCGGCCGCCGTACGGACATGAACCTCGAGTCCAGCCCGATACTATTCGGGGGAGGAAGAACCGCGAATATATACTGTGCCGACTCGGTGGCGGGCAAAATGATGTCACCACTGTCCGCCACCTTTGCTTCACAAGAAGTGGCGGACGTACGTGACGTCAACCCGGGTGACGGACGAAGCTGACATCACCATCCGCCACTCTTGCCACGGGGAGAGGTGGCGGTCGCCCGTGATGTCATCCCGACCGCCTCTACTAGACCAAGTTCAGTGGCGGACGCTGTCGATGTCACTTCTACCGCCACCGAACTGGCACCTGGATGATTGCATCACTCCGTCCGCCACCTGTAGGTGCTACAGTGCCCGAGCCGTGGCCTGCAGTGACGCTGGGCCGTGCGTCCGCCACTAAACTTTTATGGCCTGCGTCACTACAGGCCCTTATTGTACTAGTGAATGATCAAAGTGTTCTAGATCTGGAAATAGCAAACAGGCTTGGTTGGTGTGTGTTTTCAGTTATACAAACTATGGGGACCACTGGTGTCTTATTGTACTAGTGAATGATCAAAGTGTTCTAGATCTGGAAATAGCAAACAGGCTTGGTTGGTGTGTGTTTTCAGTTATACAAACTATGGGGACCACTGGTGTTATGTCACAGGTTGCATGGCCAGTTTTTGCCATCTTCATTCCAGTGACGGTGCTCTGTTTCCTGTGTCAAGTATGAGCTCTCATAAAACATCTCGTTTATAACTGCTTTCTTTTCTGTTACCAATTTACTTTTTTTTCGCAGTGGAAGTCTGTTACCAATTTACAATCAAGAAAAATGTTACTTTTTGCACCACGAATTCAGGAATCATTAATATCAGTTTTTCTTCTATATTATGGTATATTGGACTATTTATGTCACAAAGTGCTGAACCACTATCTGAATATATGACAGAGGTACTGCATACCAACGGCAAGAGAGCTGGCCCGCTTATCGCAAATCCAAAGGGCTCCAATCCTACACCACTTTGCAGAATCACTTTCAGGTGCATCAAGTATCAGAGCATATGGGCAGAAAGAACGTTTCAGAAAAGCAAATCTTGGCCTTGTTGATAACCACTCCAGACCATGGTTCCATAATATCTGTGCAGTCGACTGGCTTTGTTTCAGACTAAAAATGTTGTCCAACTTTGTCTTTGCATTTTCGTTGATTCTGCTGGTGAGCCTACATGAAGGTTATATAAACCCAAGTAAGATCTATATGCACATAAGCTCTTGTGATTACGAAAGGCTTGACGACTCTTGTGTTTGACAATTTTCGATCTAATATAATTGGCATGCAGCATTGCTGGACTTGCAGTGACTTACGCATTGAACCTCAACTCCCAACTGGCATCTATAACTTGGAACATTAGCAATACAGAGAACAAAATGATATCGTTTGAAAGAATAATGCGGTACTCAAGGATACCGAGTGAGGCTCCTCTAGTAGTTGAACACAACCGACCACCATACAACTGGCCAGAAGGTGGAACCATCAGTATACGATCCTTGGAGATATGTGTAATACTCTGATGAGTTAAAGCATCTCCAAGAGAGCCCCAAAAACTTTCTCTAAATCAAAATAATAGGATTTAATCAAAAAAATCATCTCCAACATCATCTCAAAACCACTCCTAACTTTTTTCTACCCCCTAAACTCCCCTCATCTGTAGCTACAAATAGGGGAAAAACTGGGAGCCCCATTCCTTCTTCCCATTGTTGACGCAATATTTGGCAGGTTCCACCAAAATTCTTCACGCATTGGAAGAAAATATTGCACAGCTGTTGTCGCCGCCGACCGTCTCGACGGCGCCCGTCCCCGCGCGCGTGGTGCCCGACCCCTCGCGCGTACGCCTACGGCCGTGCTCGCGCGGCTGTCGTCGTGCGTTTCCGCTTGTCCTTGGAGGAGCGCTATGAAGTTCAGCCTATGGCATTAAGCCATGCCGTTCAGCAGTAATCTATTGATTCTTGTCGCCAGTGGTGAAAATTAATCGAATGGACAGCTTGTCGTAGTGAGGGTGTGATTTGGTCTAGAAGCACGGTGGTCTGGTCCCTGTACAGTCGCTGCTTCTTGCGCACGCCGCTGTACGTCGTCGTTGCCGCTGCTGGCCGACCTCTCCGTCGCGCTACCCGCTACCGCTGCTGCTCGACACCAGGCTGCCAGCAGGCGAGCACCTTCGCTCCTCCGCCGCAGCCGGGCTCACCTCCCGTGGGAACGAACGACGCCCGCGGCTCCGGTGCCGACGGCGGCGCAGTGGCATGGTTGTAGCTGCCGTCGGGACGGCGGTGGCGCGCTGCCGTGGGAATTTTGCTGACATTTTAATTCAGATGGATTTTCAATCAACTAATCGGGGAGCTGTTGGACGAGTGAAAATTTTGACCCCCATAATTTTTAGGCTGCCCCCAAAAAGAGATTTTAAGGAGTTAATTTTTGAGCTTCTCTTGGAAATGAGTAATAATAAAAGAATACATACATCTATCATCAGGAGAGTTGGCCTAAAATGGATCTTATGAATTAGGTATCAAAATGAATAATTGTATGCTTCAACAAAGTTTAAACAGCTTCCATTAAATGTTGCAGAGAAAAACTACAGGGAAGTCCAAAGTGACTCTATTTCATTCTATTTCACTTCCTAGCACTTCCTATCATTTAATATCCATCCCTTTAGTCTTATTGACATAAAAGATGCCATTTATAGTCTATCTCTTTCTATATATGGAAAGTCAAAAAATTCTCATCTCATGAAAGTTCTTAGCTAATGATATTTATAGTTTTCGGGAGGAAGATTTATTTTCAAATATATTGTATCTCAATATATGAACCTTCTCAAAGGAGCCATATAATGTGTCTATTTGCTTTTACAGGTTAGATATGCAGAGCATCTCCCGTCTGTCTTGAGAAATATATCCTGTACTATTCCAGGAAGGAAGGTGGGAGTTGTAGGACGTACTGAAAGTGGAAAGTCAACTTTTATACAAGCTCTTTTTGGGATGGTTGATCCGAGGGATGGAACAGTGTTGACATCTGCAAAATAGGGCTTCGAGATTTACGGGGCAGCCTTAGTATCATCCCACAAGATCCATCCATGTTTGAGGGGATGGTCAGGGGGAGTCTTGATCCACTGAACGAGTACTCTGATCAACGTGTGTGGGAGGTAATTTTTTTTTTTTTTGAAATGGTGTGGGCGGTAATTTAATCAACTATGAATACAATCGTAGAAGAATACCCTATTTAAGATGTGATATGGAGAGGCTAATTACACACAGAATAAGGGTCAACGTGCCACGAGTAAAATAGGAAAACGCATGTAAAAGTGCATACATACACTGTATAAATGCTTAGTATTTCTCTAATAACAATACTAACCAGGAAGGAATTTTTTTCGTATCAACAGCAAGGGCAATTTGATGTCCACAATTTTGGTCAATCAGTAAATGAAGAACAAAATGATCGAATGGGAAACTGACTGAAAGGTGATGACAAGAGGGAACCTCTTACCTATTCGAGCATCTGATCTGGAATCTGTTTTCTTTTTTCCCTTGATTTGGCCAGATTTTGGACAAATGCCAGCTTGGTGATATAGTCAGGCAAAATCCGAAGAAGCTGGACTCAACAGGTAATATAGCCTTCTAGTTACTTTGTAATTAAGTTTGAATTGTAAACCATTAACGCGGATATCTTTGTTGAGATTTAAAATGAGATACCTTTTGCAGTTGCTGAGAATGGGGAAAACTGGAGTGTCGGACAGAGACAGCTGTTTTGCCTTGGAAGGGTTCTGCTGAAGCGAAGCAATCTTCTCGTACTCGATGAGGCAACTGCTTCAGTCGACTCCTCTACTGATGCAATTATCCAAGAAACTATCCCGAAGGACTTCGGAGATTGCACAGTCTCACATAGAATTCACACAGTAATGGACAGTGATCTCATTATTGTCTTCAGTGAAGGTATGCCACACTGTGGAAAATTACTAGTTCCAGTTTATGCAGTAATAATACGTGTTCTTTTTTTTGGCAGGACATGCCATCAAAATTACTTCGGAACAATAAGTCTGAATTCTCCAGACTCATAAAGGAGTACTCAAGATCCAATGGCTTCAACAGTACCGCAATCAATTGAATGGTGACGACAACAGCAAGAAGCTAACCAATATGCCACGGAATGTTCCTTCAAAAAAAATATGCCACGTAATGGCCCAGCACAATGGGAAAGTTGCCAACGCACAATCTCTCTACATATTACAAGTACGCACCAAAACCACTAACTTGTCGTGGACAGTGCTACCGTACTACTAGCTCTTAGATTCAGACCATCCAAAGAACTGGAGTCATGTAATGTACTGTAATCTGCTTCTGATTTTAGGAACCGGTTTGGAAAGAGAAGTAATAAAATTGCTGGCTTCTCCGTGCAAATTTTGCACGAAACTATTGTAAATCAATTGAAGAAATTAACACGTAAGCGCAACTGTGAAGGAAATATATGGGGAATTTATAGCAGGCCAACGGGTCAAGCATTCCATCGAGCCTGTGGTGGGCATTGCGTGCTCCGAGCCCTGCCTGCACACCAAGCCCTGCCGGCGTCGCGTGCTTATACATGCGGGTGCGGTCGGGCTGGCCGCGACGGCGGCGAGGGTTTTGGGTGCAGTCGGGCGGGCTGCGACGGCCGAGAGGCAGCGAGCGTGGTTATGTGGGCCGGGGTGGTGGGTGCGGTCGTATATCCAATGAAGCCAGTACCAGTCAAAGTCGCATCACCCTAAAGACCATGAAAGAAAAGAATAACTGCACACGTAAAAGAAGGTAGAATATTTTCTGCCACAGTTCCTGTCAGTTTTTCAAGCACTTTTTGCTGATAGTCGTACTAGATCCAAGCCTCCAAAGGAGAGTATACTTGTGTCCTCTTGTCTATCATCGGCGGTCAATTTTTCAATGCCGTAACGGGTCCCGTACTTCTTGCCAGGTTTTGGTGCATCGATCCCTCGATTTTTTTCTTCCTCAATTTCATGTCTCCTCGTCTCAATCCGCAACAGGAACGGGCGCCATACTTCTTGCCGGTTTTTATGGATCGTGCATGTGAATCCTCCCCCTGTATTTTTTTTTTCTTTCAGGTCTCCTCTTCGATCGCTCCCTACCCACTATATAAGTTCCTGTCTTTCACTCATTAGCCATCTGATCATTTCACTTCTCAAGCACAAAGAAATCCAACGAATAATGGATCCTTCACGACGGACTCTTTCAGCTGCTTTCGTCGTCCTCTTTCTTGTTACGGCCTCGGGTACGTGATATAGCATGAGCTATTTGATTCACTGGTTAACATTTAAACTACTTGTGTTCCCCTGATTATATTGGCACACGCTTTTATAAATGCAGAGATGATAGCACCTGCTCAGGCGTACAAATGCACTCGTCTGAGCGCCAACTTTCACGGGTGGTGCTTCGACGATCGCCACTGCAACAGGGTGTGCTTGGGGGAGGGCAATGGCAACACTGGAGGTGAATGTGGAACCAACGAGCTTAAATGCTATTGTATATACGACTGTTCGAGAGCACCGGTGCCGGCGGCCTCGCCGGACGCGGCAAACCAGAATGCTGGTTCCATTACGGGTCATGAATGAATTAATGATAATTCATGCACCATGTAAAATGATTATCTCGCATCTTACTCAAAAATAAATTGCTGAACTTCTCCTATTTTATTGTAGTTTGGAATGAACTCCCGCTTCAGGCTTATGATTTTGTGTGTACCATGCTGATTAAAACTTTGACATGTGAGACTATGATGAATTTGCGAAAGAAGTATAAACTATGGATACATAAATCAATTAAGGATAAGAACGGAGTTCTCTTGATAAGAATTTAATGTAAGAACAAAGGATTACAAAAACACTCGTCTGAGACAACGTGAATTCACTACAGGAAACCGGCTATATGCCGTGTGTTCCGCGGTTTGCCGAGTGCCTTCTGTCGGGCACTCGGCAAACAACGGATTTGCCGAGTGCTGAGACCAAAAATCTCAGCAAAATGGTGGCACTCGGCAACCCAGAGTTTGCCGAGTGCCTGGAGCCTTGGCACTCGGCAAACCCAGCATTTGCCGAGTGCCCTACAACGGCACTAGGCAAACTATTTTCCTTTTTTTTTTGTTTTTGGCCTCTCTTTTTTTCAGCCATGAATGTATGTATGCATGTTACTTCATGTTGAAATTTGGTATTTTTCTTCATTCGTTTATTATATTTAAGTAAATTATTTCATTTAAAGTATTTATTGAAGATAATTCAAATTTGAACTACAAGTGATTACAATATTGAAATGTAGATTCTCAAAAAATGATATTCATGTTCCTGAGTACAATATGAGGGTGTAACCATGAAATGAACGGAAAGATCGCGCATCTTGTACATGAAATATGAGGTTGAACAAGGGGTGAAATAATATTTTAATTTTATAAAATTCAAACAAAGTCTGAAAATTACGAAACTCGCGCTGGTATCATGAAATCATACATGGAAGCCGTGCTAAATCATACAAAAAGTTTCTCAAAAGTTGTGACGCGTGTTGTTTACAAACCGGAGGTTCTCAGAAGAAGATCCATAGAGTTATGAGGTGCTCGTTTAGATTTTGAGTCAAAACAACGGTGACATTATTGTTTCACTCTAATTCTTTTTTGTTAGTTAATAGAACATAGGAAATGTATTTACACAAATTTTGGTGATTTTTTGAATTTGTTTGGTATTTTTTTAATTGTTTTTCAACTGTCGACTGAAAAAGTATATTTGAAGTTTCTCAAATTTGAAATTTGATTTTTTTATTTCAAATTACCTCATATGGATGAACATCCAAAATGAGAGCTGAAGATCACAACAAGTTATGAAAGTTTGTAGTTCATGACATTTTCATTTGAAATCATATTGTCAACGAAAACTAATTGAATTTCTCAAATTTTAAATTTAAATTTTATAAATGACCTCGGATGGGAAAATTATCAAAATAAAATTTGTAGACCTCCACGAAATATAAAACTTTGTAGTTGACAACTTTTATATTTGAAATTGTTTAATACCTCAAATTAAACACACAAAGCAAATAAGAAAACACAATTGCCACGTCATCAATCCATCCATTCCAAATCCAAGCCTCTCATTGGTCCAATCCAGACCACATGGATCCCTCTCCCTTATCTCTCTCATCTCTCTCTCCTTCCACCGAACCAGCCATTCTTTCTTCCACCTCTCTCTCTCTCTCTCTCTCTCTCTCTCCACCTCTCCCTCTCTCTCAACTCCACCGGTGGCCCAAGGCAGCGAGGCTCGGCCGCGCCCGGCCACCACGATGCGCCCGCCGCTCCCGGCCACCACGACGCGGCGCGCGGGCTCGGCCGCGCCCGGCCACCACGACGCGGCCACCACGACGCGCCCGCCGCGCCCGGCCACCCCGACGTGGCGCGCGGGCTCCGCCGCGCGGAACACAGCCACCTCCGTCTCCGCCAAGCTCCGGAACGGCCGGTCCTGCTGCTCGTGCGCGGAGACAAAGTACACGCGGCCGCCGCGCACCGTGGGGCGGTCGTGGAACAGGCTGCCCTCCGCGGCCGGGAGTGGCTCGGGGCGCCCGGCCGGCTCAGAAACAGGCTCGCCGTGCCGGTGCGCTCCGAGACGAAGGCGGCGCGAGCAGCTGCGCGGCAGGGCGCGGCGGCGTGGTGGTGGTGGTGGTGGGTGGCGGCCGCCGGCGGCGGCAGGTGTTTTTTTTAATTATTTCAATAATGTTTGCCGAGTGTCGGATTTGGCACTCGGCAAACACTTTGTCGAGTGCCCGACAAAAAGCACTTGGCAAACCCGCCTTTGCCGAGAGCTGTTTGCCGTCCGGACTTTGCCGAGTGTTACACTCGGCAAACTTTTTGCCGAGTGTAATACTGGCTTTGCCGAGTGTCTCGGGCACTCGGCAATTAAGGGATTTCCCGTAGTGATTTGAGCTTCTCCACGTACTCTAGCTTGTAATAAAGATGATTTCAGAGAAGTATTGCACTACCAAAGCTTGCTCTGATTCAAGCACCAGATATCAATGTTCTAGTGGGTACTTAGAGAAGCAAATACGTACTCCATGGAAGTATCTCCCCGCAACGTGAAGGAGATTTAGTGTTCTAGACAAAATAGACTTCCACGTGCCTCCCAAGCCAACGAGCTCGAGAGTAAAAAGAAATTACATTCTGGAAGTAAACATCTGCTATAATTTCGTAAGTGGAAGTCTGGAGCTGCTAATAAGAGTCCTTCAAGTTGGCGGGCTGAGCAGAAAATGAGTATAAGGGGGCCAAGCTTTATATATAGGTCTTGAGGGGAGGCAGATTGAAAATTTGCATCAAAATATATGGCAAAGTTCAATGGTGATGCCTCAAGCATATATGAGTGCGAGCTAGAGAATCACCGTATTTATGCTGCAGCAAGCCAAATCAGCACATTAATTAATATCAAAATTTCTGCAATACATTATGGGATTCCTTTGATGAGCATGATTCCTCGCATCAGGGCTGACATGGATTGGAGGTAGTGCCATTATCACATCTGCTCCCATATTTGAACAGTTATAAACTAAACACAAATATCCTCAAATATGTGCTCTAAATCTAGATTGTAGTTGAGTCAGATTTCATAGACGTTCAAAAACCGTGATGCAAACTAGTTTTGGTAGCAGGTTGTCCAACACTAAACATAGAAGAGGCGATATCGACTTACGTTTGTTGTCGGTGCTTTCTCAAGCACAAATTGTAAATGAAGCACAAGGTCGATGTGACATCGAACGAGCGGTCGTTCAGTTGTGCTGCCCAGAAATTTTATTACCATCCCTCGTGCGGGCTTCACGATGGCAACGGCTCGAAGAAACCGCTCACCATCCTCGGTGCCTACCAAGAAAAAAGGTCGGCGAGATGTAGCAGCTAAACACTATGACATAGCTTTCCAAATATGAAACACGAACAATCTAGACGTACGGTTTTGCTGCTTCTGAATTTTTCTTTATACATGTACCCATGCTATGCCACTCTACCACGTTGCGCTCTGCCATGGCCTACACAGCCCATAGATAGAAATTAATCTCACAGGTAGCGAAACGAGCGTAATGAATACCATAGGCATTCACCTTGGCGATTTGAATTCAGACCCCAAACATCTCGGTTACAAAGTGAGCTGCTCAAGTGATATTTGTAACCTGAATATATATACACCTTCAGTCGCTCCCGAGGTGTAGTTGGATAAATCGTAGCGGTTTTTTTTTTGTTACTTTTAGTAGAAGTCTTATCTTTTTTTTTTTTTCTGAACGAGCATCTTATCTTTTTCTAGTTATGATGCAACAGCCCATTCTATTTACATAACAAAATTGATTATTGGTCTCAAAAAAAATCTTTTCATTATAAGGGCAACCGCAATGGGGAAATAAAGCCGGCAATCGCCAATAAATGCACGGCAAAAATGGGTTGTAACCATTGCGAGGGTCGATAAGTAGCTATAACTAGGCAATAGCCATGCTACCTGGCAGTAAGCCATTCTTTTCAATATTTATACAGTCACACTGGTCTCACTGAATAAAAGATTGCTGGCAATTATCCGTTGCGACTGGCGTGCTCCCGCGTCCCGCGACTCCCGCCTGCATTCCTCTGGCTTTTGTAGCCGTTGCCTTCGAGCCATTGTTGCCCGGCCACCTACAAATATATACAGAGCAAATGAATCAATGGAGCTCCATGCACAAAATGGATCCAAACCATAGAGATTTCGCTAGCATGTTCAGTCAGCCATCCAAAATCAAAGCTCTCCCGGTTCTAGCCAAAGCTCCCCTCCCATACAAATCCCACAAGTTTTCCCCAAACTCATTTTCCCCAATACTTAGCACCTAATTTCCAGAACTTCAACCCTTTTGGAACTGCACCAAATTTTCCACCCTATGGCAATTCTCCCCCGACCTTTCATGGTGTTCAACAGCAAGAAAATTGGCAGCACTCAACTCCAATCAGATTTCAAGGATTTGGATCTCAAGATAGTTGGATGCACTCACTACACCAAGTATTTTGAGCTGTAGGCAACACTTCTTCTCATGGTTCAGACTCAGCCTCCCCATATACTGCAACACAACAACAAAAAGAGCCAGTTAGTGTTCAAGATTCAAGCAATAGTAGTGAAGAGGAAGGAAGGAAACGTCGCAATTGGTCAGAAGATGATAACAAGGATCTAGCTAATGATAGGGACGAATTAATTGTGGGATTTGGACCGGTGACGAGAGGATTGAAAGAGGAATTGGGGATCGCGGGAAGGAAGTCGCGGAGGTTGCGATGGACGGAGACTTTTTCCCCGAGTGGGCTCCACATTATCTTGGCTGTACACATAACCATTGTGAGACTTGTAGGGCATGTTTGGTTCTTACCCTCACTCAGGCAGCCTGACTCAGGCGTGCATGTCAGCCGCAGGCGTTTGAAATCGGACGCTTGACGAAGCTGCCTGCCTCAGGCGTGTTTCTCATGGCAAGAACCAAACTAGCCCGTAACAACTAATACCGACTGACCGGGAGACCCACTGCTATTGCAAAGTCGGCAGCAAACATTGCCCTTGCTCTAAAGTTACTTGAGGTATTAGTCAAAGTCGCATCACCCTAAAGACCATGAAAGAAAACAATAACTGCACACGTAAAAGAAGGCAGAGTATTTTCTGCCACAGTTCCTCTCAGTTTTTGGAGCACTTTTTTGCTTGATAGTTATACTAGCTCCAAGCCTCCAAGGAGTACTTATGTCTTCCTGTCTATCATCGACAGTCATAATTAAGGGCGTTAAACGTAGTCCATTTTTCAATGCCGTAACGGCCCCGTACTTCTTGCCCGGTTTTGGTGCATCCTCTCCCTATTTTTTTCCTTCCTTAGTTTCATGTCTCCTCGTCCCAGTCCGCAGCTGTAACGGGCGTTTTTGATGGAGCGTGCATGTGCAATCCTTCCCTGTATTTTCTTTCTTTCATGTCTCCTCTTCTCTATATTCCGCTATACAAGGCCTCGTTTGGAATGGAGGATTACTTCTCCATTCCTGCGGGAATTTAACTGTTTCCTATGAAATTCCTGCGTTTCAAACGGGGGCTAAGTTCCTGTGCCTTTCACTCATTTACCATCTGATAATTCCTCTTCTCAAAGCACAAAGAAATCCAACGAAGAATGGAGCTTTCACGATGGACTCTTTCAGCTGCTGTCGTCGTCTTCTTTCTTGTTACGGCCTCAGGTACGTGCTTAATTGCATGAGTTGTTTGATTCATTGATTAACATTTGTACTTATGCCCCTGATTATGTTGGCATACGAGTTTATATATGCAGAGATGATAGCACCTGCTCAGGCGTACGACTGCACTCGTCCGAGCACCAATTTCCACGGGTGGTGCTTCGACGATCACCACTGCAACAGTGTGCTTGGGGGAGGGTAATGGCAACACTGGCGGTTATTGTGGAACCAACGAGCTTAAATGCTACTACCTCCGACATCATTAAAAAAATGGAGGGACAATACCGGCGGCCTCGTCGGAGGCGGCAAACCAGAGTACTGGTCCTAATATGGGTCATGAATGAATTAATGATAATTCATTGCACCATGTAAAATGATTGTGTCACATCTTATGCAAATAAATTTGCTGAACTTCTGCTATTTTGTTGTAGTTGAAGGATCCCCCGCTCAAAGCTGAAGGATTTGTGTGTGCGATGCAGAGTAAAATTTGACATGTAAGACCATGAAGAATTTGCGAAAGAAGTATACACTAATAGAGATGTGCTTCTATGCTTTCTCGAAAAAAGAAAGCTCGTATCTTTAAGCACTTTCGTTAAGTACTCTGTTAGAGAAGTTAATTAATCCCGTTAATTAAGCGCAGGAACCTACATAGCCCTCGTTTCTGTCCCTCAACCGTCCATCGGCCCACGATCCAATCTCTGCGGCCTCCTCTGATCCCTGCCCACACCGGCTGCACCCGAGTCGCATCAGTGCACACTAGCCTGTCGACCGGAGCCAGCCATCACGGGCAGTGGCTCCTTTGTCAGTCCGCACGGCGTCGGCTGTCGTGCGCAACCGGCCGTTAATGCTGCTCGAAACGCGAGATGAAAGTAGAAGATGATTGAGTTGAACAGGAGGTACACCGTCGGACCTAAATCCCTCGGCCATCACCAGTAATACGAACCACGACAAACCTCCGGCGATCACCGGCGAGACGGCTGGACAGACGGTTGTTCTTCCGAAATCCGTAAGTCCTTCGGCCACTTCAGTGCTTAACGGAGCAATTAGTGCCTTTAACATAGTGCTTAATGGATTGCTTTAAGATTAACGCCATTTTATTCTCGGAAAGCATAGAAGCACTTCTCTAAGAATTTAATTTAAAAACAAAAGGAGTAATTCACTGCTACAATAACAACGTGAATTTGTGCTTCTTCATGTGCTCTGATTCAAGCACCTGATATCCATGTTCTACGGAGGCTACCTAGAGAAGCTTGCTCCATGAAAGTATCTCACCGCAACGTGGTGAGGAGATTTCGTCTTCTAGACAAAGTAGACTTCCACGCGCCTCCCAAGCCGATGAGAATAACAAGAAATAACATTCTGGAAGTAAACATCTTCTATAATTTCGTAACTGGAAGTCTGGAGCTGCTAATAACATTCTGATGATTGCTGAGGCAGGGGTGCGAGCTAGAGAATCAACGTATTTATGCTGGGGCAAGCCAAATCCACACATTAATATCGAAATCCCTGCACTACATTATGGAATTCCTTTGTTTAGTACAATTCCTCGCACCAGTATTGCAACAAATTCGATGTAGTGCCATTATCACATATGCTCCCATATTTAAACAACTATAAACTAAACTCATCAACTATCCTCAAAGTTCAGATTGGTGAAGAACGATTTTTGAGAGGATGACGCCTCGCGGCGTGCGTCGCTCCTCCACCACCAGACACCAGTCCGCCACCCCCACGGCGGCGTCCTCGCAGGCGGCGGAGGCGTCCTCGCCGGCGGCGTCCTCGCAGGCGGCGGAGGCGTTCGCGGCTCTGAAGCGGAGGGATCTGCAGGAACTCTGCAAGCAGCAGGGGCTCCCCGCGGGGGGAACCAATGCGGCTCTCGTCTCACGCCTCGTCGAGGAGTCGAGGAAGCTGCGGAGGGATGAGATTGAGGTCCCGAAGGAGGATCAGGATCAGGAGCAGAGGGTGGACACACCACCGGGGAAGGAGCAATCGGAGAAGGAGAGCGAAATCCAGGGGGATGGAGCAATCCTAGCCACAACAAGGAAGGAGCATTTGCAGAAGCAAAGCAGTTTGAGCAAGGGGAAAGTGCAGGCGGGGATTGAGAGCCGAGGTCGACCTCCGACGAGGAGGTGGCCATCGGCGAGTCCAATCCGAGGGCATGGAACACCACCACCGGATGCAGAGAAGAAGTTGACTCTGTTCTGTGATCCAGTGGGTGAGCGGCAAGCAAAATTCAAAAGGGAGACACGTGGCAGTAGGGATGCGCAGCAGGTGGCAAGAGATCGACCGCAGATTCCATGGTGGAAGAATAGTCAAATTCTGACGAGTAGGTCCCGTTTGACAGAGGCGGAGGAGGATAAAGGGGCTATAGAAGAATTCTATGGCCAACTCTGGCTCGTTCCAAAAATCTACACCAAATCAGCCCCGAGACCTAGGGTTAGGGTTCGTGCGAAAGGGAGAGATGGGGGAATCCTAGTCTGGATTCGCAAGGATTTGTGGGAGGCCAAGCAGTTTGGAGCCGGGGATTGTTATCCAGTTGGCGATAGTGATCAGTGGGTCAAGGATCCGAAGGATTTCAAGTTCGCCGAGGATTTCTGGGGAGAAGGGAAGCGGAAGACATTCGTACAAGCAGTCAAAGAGTCCATGGCGGGCAGAGCTCGAGGAAGAGGACCGAGGCCAGCTTCTCCAGAAGCGGAGTGGGGAGAGTGGGCGGCGCCGGGTTGGAACCAGTTCCCGGGATACGGCCAACCTGGGTACTTCCACGGCATGCCGCCACCGCCGCAGATGGGGTATGGATTCTATCCTCCCATGGGGCCGCCGCCACCTCACCAACACCAGCCCCAGCCGCCGTTCCACCAGAATCCTCAGCACCAGCAGCCGTTCAACCAACAGCATCAGAGGCCGAGGAATCAGGGCATGGGGTTCAGGCCACAAAGGCAGCAGAACACAGGAAGAGAAGGTGTCCAGGACAGAGAGAAAGACAGGTTGCAGGTTCTCTAGGTTCAGGCTCTCAGGTGTCAGGATCTCAGAAACAGGAACAGAAGCAGGAGAGTGGTATTGGTATGAGTAAGATGGAGGGAAAGCAAGTTGTTGAAGAGAAGGGTGAAATCTCAAACAAAAGCTTGGCAAAGTATAAGGTTGTCTGCTACAATTGTTCAGAGTCTAGGCACTATAGCACCAAATGTCCCAAACCAAAGCTTTGCTTAAGGGAAGAGATCATGCAGTTCATGGATGTCCGGAGTGGAAGAAACCACAACAGTCAACCAAGTTCCTTGGTAGTGCAAGTAAGGGGTTGGGGTTCTTCCATGTGGATGTTGAGAGTAGACCAGACAGGGTAAATCATTGGGCCAATGTTGACAACTGTGGTGTGTTGACCATAGAGGAAGTGAAGTAACAAAGGAAGAGATCATAAGGAACCTGCAGAAAATCTTTGACAAAGACTGGTCATGGTGCATAAGGGAACTAGGAGAGTATAGCTACTCTGTCAGGTTCCCTCCAGACAGCAAAGTGGAATCCACTGTGTTTGGAGGGACCACATACTTCTATCTGGATAAAGAAGGTGTGATGGTGTCCCTCAAAGCATGGAGTGGTGAGGTGCAGCCTGTAGAAGAGCTAGTTGATACATGGGTAACTGTGAGGGGGGTTCCACCGAAATGGAATGACTGGGAGACAATACAGCAGATAGCCTCAAGTCTGGGGTTATTGGAGGATGTTGACTGAAATTCCTTGTTCTCAAGTATGTTTGAGGTGGTCATAATTAAAGTAGCAGTGAGGGATCCAACAAAAATCCCTAGGACAAGATTGATGGAGATGGCAAAGAAGATTTATCTGCTAAGCTTCAAAGTAGAGGGAGCAGAACAAGTTGGAGGGGGTAATAACCCGGATAACTTTGACGATGATGATTTGCTAGGGGATGATCAAGGTATGGAAGAGAGTGACACCAACTCCAAGATGGACACTGATAAGAGCCAAACCCCAAGTAACACAGAGAGCAAAAGAAAAGAGGATAAGGGGGCTGGAAGCAGTAAAAACCCAGCAGGAAGTAAGACAGTTTCTATGTGGGCTGACCTATTCAGAGAGATTGAAAAGGAGGTGACTGCAGCTGAGGAGCACACACTATAACAAAAGCAGCATGTAGAGGCGGTCCAAAAAGAACTCTAGCGGCGGGGGTGGCAACCCGCCGCTGTGCTTGTGTCGCTACAAAAAAAAATTGTAGCGGCGGGTTCCCCACACCCGCCGCTGGACATGTCACTGCAGCGGCAGTCGGAACCATGGACCGCCGCTACAAAGAAATCCACCAAATAAAAAAAATACACAGATCCGCCTGCCGCCGCCCAATCCGCGCGGCTGCCGTCGTACTCAGCTCCATGCCGTCGCCGTCGTTCTCGGAGTGAGACCAGCAGAGGAAGGGACTTCGAGGAGGCCGGGGTCGCGGAGGAAGGAGGGCGGAGGCCGAGATCCACTCGCCCCGGCCGACGAGGAGGCATCGGACGACTCGGCGAGGGGTAAGAGGCCCGGCTGCTCGACGTTGAGGACGAGGCGTAGATCTTGCGGTACATCTTCACCACTCGACAACGCCGTCGGTTCCACCAGATCTAGGCCGAGGAGGGCGCCACGCCGCCGCGGAGGGAGAGGAGGCCGACAGATCTTAGGTGCCCGCCGCCCTGCCGTCGAGCTACCCATCGCGCCGCTTCAGATCTGGGCACGGAAGACCCGCCCAGCCTTGGACATGCCGCCGCCGTTGTCGCTGTAGATCGAAGAAGAAGAGGACAGGACGACGCCTGGGAGCCGCTCCCCTGCATCGACGTAGGAGGGGACGCGCCGCCTCCTCCATGCGTGTGGTAAGCCTCCACGGATGTCGCCCACCACGTGGCAGTGGCCACCAGCGCGTCGATGTCGCCCACGACGCAGCGGTCCGCCGCCGGGAAGCTCCGCGCTCGCTTCCACACCCGCCCCCAAGGCAGCTTGCAGATCCAATCGTAGACGAGGGGAGGAAGAGCGGCGGGGAAGGGGAAGAGAGAGGAAGAGCTGTCGTGCTAGAGGGAGAGGAAGGAGGCGTGGTGGAGCGTCTGGCGAGCGAGAGAGAGCGGCGGCTGCGGAGGGATAGGGTTTCGGGTTTGGTGGGTTTTATACGGGAGGCGCTAGTTTGGTGGGCTGGGCCTGTGATAAGGTGAGTTAGTTTGCGGTAGCAGCGGGCCATGTGGTGGGCTGCCGCTACAAATGCCTGTAGCGGCGGTTCGATTTATGGGCCGCCGCTAAACTACATTTGTAGCGACGGGCGGGTTTCTGGGCCGTCGCTACAAATGAAAACAGAACTGTAGGGGCGGGGAATTTTCAGGCCGTCGCTATATCAAAATGGGTTGTGTCGCTACAGGTCGTTTTTGTGATAGTGACAGCAGCATCAGATGTGCAAACCTACTTAGAGAAATGGAGTTAGCAGACTCAGATGGTGATGAGGAGGCTGAAGGTCAGATACAGGAAAAATCAAAAGGAAGAAGAGGATAGGGTGGAAAATTTGCCCAAGGAGTGGGTCAATGAAGCTGAAAAGAAGAGAAGGTCAGAAGATACTACAAGTCAAGAAGCTAACAGTCAGGAGGAAACAATTCAGAAGGACAAAGAAGTGGCAGTTAAAGAGAAGAAGCAGAAATGGGGCCCAGTACAAGCAACAAGAAGAAGTAAAAGGAACATGGAAGATGGACGTTCAATGCTGCAGAAAGCAGAGGAGGCAAAAAAGATTCAGAACATGGAGGTACAGAGAGGTAATAATACTAATTCCTTTAATATTCTGTCAAAATTTGAAATTCAGTATGTTGCTAGTGCTATAGGTGTTTCTTTAGGTGGTAGTATTAATGAAGTTGATAGCTCAGTAGTCACTATACAATCTCTAGATGATAGTAGATTAAACAATTTTTCTCAAAGCTGCAAAAGTAGATAGTTGTTCTTTTACTGAAAATGGAAGTGAGGGGACTTTTGGTTTATGTGTTCAAGTAGATCCAGTGACTTCTCAAGTGGAGAAGGAGGCTGGAGAGTGGACAGTGGTCCAAAATAGGAATCATAGTGAATCTAGTAGAATAAAATGAAAGGAATAATTTGGAATATTAAAGGCCTGGGCAAAGTTGGTAGAAAACCTTCCCTAATGTTAAAAATTAGATGTAATCAGCTAGATTTTGTAGGAATTCAGGAGACCAAGAAGCAGTTTTTCTCTGAGTCTTATCTTAGATCTTTAATAGGGAATATGCAATATAAGTGGGAATATCTACCTGCTGAAGGTTCAGCAAGGGGTATTTTGGTAGGTGTTAATTCAGACAAGTATGTGGTCACTTTCACAGGGGTGAAAAAGTTTTCTGTTGCTGTTAGGATTAGTGATAAACAAACAGGCTTTGATTGGAGGTTAGTAGTAGTGTATGGGTCACCTTATGAGGAAGGAAAACAAGAGTTTCTAAATGAGTTAGAAGTAGTCATGAATGTGTGGAAGGGCCCTACTTTGATTGCTGGTGATTTTAATCTCTCTAGATTTGTTAGTGATAACAGTAACTTCCAAATTAATCACAAATGGGCAGATGCTTTTAATGACTGGATTAACAAGTGGGCTCTGTTAGAATTAAATACAGGAAATAGAATGTTTACTTGGGCCAATAATCAGGAGAATAGGATTTTGGCTAAGCTAGATAGGGTTTTCGTTACAACTGATTGGGATGCAGCTTTTCCTCTTACTAGAATCTCAGCTCTAGATAAATCCAACAGTGATCATACTCCACTTAATATAGATACAGGAGACAACACTTTTTTTGGGAAAAAACGTTTTAGATTTGAAAAATGGTGGTTAGAAAGAGTTGATTTCAGAGAGGTCATTAGGAAAGCTTGGAGTCTTCCTTGTAAAGATACTAAGTTGATAGATGTGTGGCAATTTAGGGTAAGGACGTTTAGAAGACTGGCAAGGGGTTGGGCGTCTAATGTAGTGTCAGAGTTAAATAGAGCTAAGAAAGATTTAGCAGATGAATACAATTGCCTAGATATAGAGTCGGAAAGTAGACAATTGTCCCCAGAGGAGATAAGTAGAATGAAGTTTTTAGATAAGGAACTAGAAAAGCTTTGGGCGCTGGATGAAATAAAGGCAAGGCAGAGGTCGAGAGAAAGAGAGATTCTAGAGGGGGATCAGAATACGGCTTACTTTCAAGCAGTAGCAAACCAGAGTAGTAGAAAGAAAAAAATTGTTTTTCTAGAGGGACCACAGGGGCTAGTTTCTGAAAACAAAGATATGCTGAAAGTAGCTGTAGATTTCTATAAAGTTCTGTTTGGTAGAGAAGACAGGGGTAGTTTCAAGCTAGAAGATAATTTTTGGTTACCTGAAGAGGTTGTTACTGATCAGGAAAATGATTTGCCGCAAGCACCTTTCTCTGAAAAATAAATTAAGGATGCTATAGATAGTTGTTATGCCGAAGGATCCCCTGGGCCAGATGGGTTACCGTTTTTATTTTTCCAAAAATTCTGGGGAATAGTGGGCAAAGTTGTTACTAATCTATTTATTGATTTCCAAAAGGGAGTTCTGGATTTGAGTAGATTAAATTTTGCTTTATTGACTTTGATCCCAAAAGAAAGTGATGCCAGGAACCTTAAGAAATTTAGGCCAATTAGCTTGACCAATTGCATTTTCAAAATCTTTTCTAAGGTGCTTACTTTAAGATTAGGTGACATAGCTCAAAGGTTGATTGCTAGTGAGCAAAGTGCCTTTATTAGAGGTAGGTATATTTTGGAAAGTGTGGTGGTTGCACATGAGGTAGTTCACTCTGTCCATAAAAGTAAGGAACCAGGGTTAATTCTAAAACTGGACTATGAAAAAGCATACGATAGGGTTAGCTGGGATTTCTTGTTTGAAGTCCGGAAATCCAGAGAGTTTGGGGATGTGTGGATAAGCTGGATAGCGCAAATAGTTAAGAGTGGCTCAGTTGGTGTCACTCTGAATGGGGAAGATAGTAGTTTTTTCAAACCTGGGAAGGGTCTGAGGCAGGGAGATCCTATTTCCCCTTTATTGTTTAATCTTGTTGGTGATGTCCTAACAAGAATGTTAATGAAAGCTGCAAGCAAAGGGAAAATTAGAGGGTTGCTTAAGGAGGTAAGAGAGGAAGGGATAGTGTCTCTGCAATATGCAGATGACACGATCATCTTCTCGGCAGTAGAAGAGAGTTATCTTAGAAACCTGAAGGGTGTTTTGATGTGTTTTTAGCAGCTTTCAGGGATGCGCATTAATTTTCACAAAAGTGAACTCATTCCGTTAAACCTAGAAGAGAGTGAGGTTCACCGTATTTCTCACATTTTTTTGCTGTCCGTAGGAGATTTTCCAATTAAGTACTTAGGAGTGCCACTTCATTATGATAAATTGCGAAGAGAGGATGTACAACCTCTGGTAGATAAAATGCTTAAGAGAATAGCAGGTTGGCGTGGTAGGCTTTTATCTCATCAGGCTAGAGTGGTTTTAATTAAGTCTTGTCTAGCAAGTATACCAGTTTATCTAATGTCCTTTATAAAGTTTCCGAAGTGGGCCATAAAATCATAAATAGTCAAATGGCTCATTGCTTGTGGAATAACTATGATGGGCACCATAGTTATCATCTGGTGAACTGGGAAAGTGTGACCATGAGAAGAGAATTTGGGGGATTGGGGATACCTGATTTGAGAGACTTAAACTTGTGCTTGCTAGCTTCCTGGATAAAAAGATACCAAGGAAAAGAGGACAAATTGTGGAAGTTAGTGATAGATTCCAATATGATACAAATAACCCTAATATTCTGTGTAGTTCGGCAACTGGAGCGTCTCAGTTTTTTAAGAGTTTTGTTTGGGCAGCTCAAACTGCCAAAGTAGGTTATAGATGGCAGGTAGGAGATGGGAAGAGAGTTAAGTTTTGGGAGGACATTTGGATTGGTTCTTCTAGTTTAGCAGTACAATATTGGGAATTGTATATTATTGTTAATGAAAAATCTGCAACAGTGGCAGATCTTTGGGATGGTGTCGATCTAAATTGTACATTTAGGAGAACGGTAGATGAAAGGCTTATGATGTTGTGGCTGGAAATGGTCGAGTTGGCTCTATGCTAACTTAAATGAGGAAGAGGATAGCTTAATCTGGAGGTTTTCTTCTAGTGGAGTGTACACTTCTCAATCGCTCTACAAAATCATTAACTTCAGAGGGATACAACCTGTGCACACACCGGCGGTTGTGGAGCCTCAGGTGCCTCCCAGGGTCCATTTTTTCCTTATGGCTTTTGTCAAAAAACAAGGTTTTGACTAGAGATAACCTGAGCAAAAGAAGAAAAGTAGAAGATGAAACTTGCCTTTTCTGTAAGGAAAAGGAAGTCAATACATCACTTGTTTTTTGACTGTGTAGTTGCTAATAAGCTTTGGGTTGATATCTCTGAAGTGATCAAAATAGATTTGGGTGTGGACTTTGAGTCTATTGGTAGACTTTGGATTAGTGATAAGAGACATTTAGTAGTAAATATGATTACTTCTGCTGCTTTATGGGGCTTATGAAAAGTAAGAAACGACCTTTGTTTTCAGAGATGTTACTGGAAGGGGATGTCTATGGTCTGGGAGAATATACTTCCCATGACCGAAAATTGGAAAGTCTTATGTCCGGCAAACATGCTGGACACAATGTGTCAGCTTACTGCTGGACTGAAGGAGATGGCGAGGAGGCCTGGACGAATCAAGATGGGTCAAGCACTCACCAGTTCATGCAGGCTCAGCAGGGCAAGTGATGCTGGTAACAGGGGTTGGATGATCAGGTGCACAGCCGAGGAACCAGAAGCAGAAGCTTAGTGTTACTGGTGGGCGTGTGTTTTTTTGGCCAGGATGGCTTGTAATGGAGCTATAAATTTTGGGTGACAAACTGCGCTGTAAACGTTGATGATGCCCGGTTTGAATGAATCTGGCTGGGGCGCATGTTTGGGGCGTCCTAAACCTCTAAAAAAAAACTATCCTCTAATTTGTGTTCATATCAGAAGTTGGACAGATGTGAAAAAAAATGCAGCTATTTATTCGATTTCAAAGGACGTGTATATTCCTCCAGTTAACTTTCTGTGTCGAAAAAAAGAGTGATTTTTCTCACTATATCTCAGATTATCCATTCATTCGATATTGTTATCCACTCTCAATTGAATCCCTTCTTTGTTGAGGTGTGGCATCAAGACTCCAAAATTGTTTGTTTTCTACTTTTACATTTTTACCTTAAGAACCATTGATTCACACGGAATTTAGTATGTAGTCTACTAATATATTCAACATATTATAAAGGTTAATGTAAAAACCGCAGATGGCAAAAACCCAATACCACTTCCATTTCTAACAAATTTCACAACAAATTTTAGCCCAAGCATGTGAACCGCGTGAATTTGTTATTGGATTTGAAAAAAAATTTGTACCTTATTTGTATAATCAAAGTACCCTGTCCATTTTCCACCCCCTACGTGCATGCAAAATGTATTATAATAAAGAAGGGTCCAAAATTACCAGTATGTTGTTTACAATTTAGAAATAAATCTCTTTTTGAAGTATCATGAGAACTTTTACGTTTGAACATTGCTGAATCACATTAGAGTTTCTGACACACCCTCAATATTACTCCATACAGTTTTGTTTGTCTTATTAATTGATTAGCAAACCAATTTTCAAAAGAAATAACTGCTTGAGGTCATCAGACTTCATGCGATGGATCACCGGTCTGCAATCGTGGCAGACAGTGGGCAGAACAGAACAGAATGATTTGGTGTCTAGGAACAACCTGCCATGGTGGCAGATAGTAGATGTTACACTTCCGAAAGGGCCTCAGCTTCACTATTTGGCTAACTATTGTGCCACCACTTTCCCTTGACCGAACTAGACCACAATCTATGCCGAAACAGGTCAATAATAAATGTTTGGAAGCTCACTCTACATTACAAGCACTCAGAGTGCACCATTGTTAGTGCACTCATCAAACCAATCAAGTAACCAGCATATCACCAAGCAGTAGGTGATGTCCTGACAATTATAAACATGCTCTTGGATGGACGCCAATTGAATCCAACCATCATAGTTGCTTGCCGCTCTGCACATCTTTACTCCTTTATTGCTCAAACCACCTCTCCTGCAGGAATGCTGACCGAGGAGGCCCTTGCCACAGTTTGTCCAGGGCAGTGAGCTATCAGGCAGCACACACAGCGGGTCACTTCCATCTGACTCACCGAGGTACGCTTGGCCAAGACAATGGCCCAATGCCCGAGCCACTGGGACAGCCACTGCATTGCCAACTTGAATGTACCTAAAGGCAGTAGACAACCAATGTTCAAATGTAAAAAATTTGAGTCGCCACTGATCAATAATTGGTTTATTGTGCATCCTATTCATTTCAAATTCTCTTTAGTTACAAGCAAAGTAGGAAGAGGGGCTCACTTCTCCTTGATTGGGCCAAATAATCGATAGTAGTCCGGAAATCCCTGTAATCTTGCATTCTCACGGACAGTTAGGACTCTTGCCTGATCTGGATGCAATATAATCTGTTGCCAAACATGTTTAGTTAAGCAGAATTTGCAAGTAATGATTATAGAAAGGAAGCAGTTGCAATAGCTTGTACCAAAGCTAACCTGGTTATGGGGCTCAGCTCGTGTCACAACAGTAGGTACCGTCTCATCCCACCATAGGCGCCCAAATGGCCTACAATAACATGGAACATATGAAATATAACTGACACAGGGTTGCTGAAGAAAAGGAAAGCAGAATGGGTAACATACTTCAATGAACGCCCTTAATGAAGGACATGGCATAGTCAGGAACCTAACCACAGAGGAAAACAAATAATTCTGTGAGCTTTCACCATGACTAAAATTTAGGTCATATAGTACTTGCAACAATAGAGTCACAAAAAGAAAATTATGCAAATATCTAAAGATGGTTATAAAGGATAACACATACCAGAGGCTTCCCGGACGCCAAGTACACACGCTCGATTTCAGGATCCCACTCAACAGTGTTGTTCACACCAACCATGACACCCTTTAGGTCACGGAAGTTGGCACCCTACAACAGAACATATATAATTATTTCAGCAGACACTGACATGGACGACATCCGCATCGCAGCAAAGGGAACTAACACTAACTAACACTCTAAAGCCCCCAACCTTCTTTATAGGGATCTGTTGCACCCTCTGATGGTCATCCTTGTTTAATCTCAAGGGTTGGTGATCCAAAAGCTTGCCCTCATCTGGACCAGCCTCTCCACCAAAGGAGTAATCCAACATATCTGAGCATTCATAAAGGGAAAAAAGACCTCAACATAATAGTAGCAGTAAATTTCAAATAACTATTGCAACATCATACAAGATAACTACAATTATCCAAAAATGAATTAGTGAAAATCAAAACTACACTTTTGTGTTCGAATCCACCAGTCAGCCTCACCATAAGAAAAATTGTATTCTTAAACAGAGTCAAAGTTGAAGTAGTTTCTGAAATTAACACCCAAAGTAGCAGTTTTCGGATACAATGTCACAAATAGTTCTAATTTGCAAAATTTGCTCTAGAAGTTAAGCATAAACATTGAAAAGATAAAATTTACAGGATGAAAGTATTCCTAAAAATTACTTAGTCATGATTCAGAAGGTAAAAAATTAGATCTGACTTCCTTACCTTTGCGACTGAGTCGAATATAACGCTGGAACTCTCTCTTGGGGGGAAGCACCGTACTCCATTACTTCAGAGGTTGATGGTTCTCTAACCTATACAAAAGGTCAGACTACATGCACAGATTGAGAGACCTTGATCTGAGAAAACACTTACCTTTGGAAGATCCGAAATGGCATCGCCCAAAAGCAAAGCTTTCTTCAAAGATGGTTTCTGTGTTTCATCATAGGCAACAATACTTTGCTGCATATATAATTAAGTTGGTCAGCAATCTTACAAGTTCTAATAGTTTTCACAGCTATTTTGCACTTACCGAAAAAGCATTTGGGACTCCTCCGCGTACAACTACATCATGTGTAGGGAGAGGATACTTTGGGAGCACCTACAATGCCAAACACAATTGGTTACTCAACAGGGAACTACAACTCTGACCAAAGGATATGCTGGTGGCACCAATACTGATGAACACAATAGATTTACTTAAGGGAATTACAACTCCAATAACATGAAGCAGCAAGACACAGAACAAACCATGGAAGTAAGAGCGCCCAAAAGGAATACACGCATCCGGAATTGTGGCAAACCATAGCAGCCAGCCCACCACAATGCCAAGCCGTGCTTGGTAGTTCATAGCTACCAGGCAGCTCAAAGCATAACGCCCAAGGTAGCCGTCAGCGAATTTAAGTATGTCCACTACATTTTCCATAAGGACATATTTTGGCTTCAAGTATGCCACTATATCCATGAACGTCACCATTTGCTTGTTTTTTTCATCTTGAAGAGGGTCATTATAGTTTCTGAACCGATTGAACCCACTAATGCCTTGACAGGGTGGGCCTCCACATATTACATCAACATCACCCTTTCAAAAATAATGGAGAAAGGTAAATATAATCACCAAATAAAGTTTAGAGTTGAGGAATGCAAAAGGGAAAGAATACTCACAGGCAATGGCAAAATTCTTTTACTATATCCTTCTTGTACAAATTCTTTAATTTTCAGTGGGCAGTCACTGGTTTATGAAAACACTGGTTAGGAGTGCAATAGATGTACCGGGCAACAATCAAGAGATATCATTTACTAACCTGAGGTTATCAACGGGTTCCCATGTATCATGTTCAGGACCATAGCCTTGCCATTTAACCTGCAAAAATCATGCATTGTAGCAATTTATACCCAAAAAACACCTGGATGTAACTAGATAAGCAAAGACTCCTTCAGTAGTAACTGAACTTCTGTTCTCAGAAATTAAGCATTGCAGACAGAACTGATTGAAGGAGCCAACAAAAAACTACCTTAAAATATATTCCACTGTCTCTGCTACCGCCACCATAACATATGCCGATCAGCTTCTCGACAACATACTCATCGTCCTCAAGTTCACTAGTACTGCCGTCATCCTCTGCAGCAGTTGAGACTGCTGAATAACCAAAGTCGGCATGGACATATTTATTACATAAGTTAGCCCATTCTTTGATGAGAGCAAGAAACTCATCAGCTTTCTCGTTCCGCACCTACATTTAAAGATCCAAAGAGGCATTGTAGCAGAAGCCATAAAGTATGAAAGGAATTCAATAGAAGATTAGAACCATACTTCAGTCTGTGGATGATTGTACTTAAGACTCTCGCATGCATAGCTGTTAAGGTCTACAGCCCATTTCTGAGAGGCGAAAAAAACGAATTAGTGATGAGATTGTAATATTATATTCCACCAAATGAACAAGTGTAAAGCACAAAATTACCGTCTCAAGTCTCAAGCCAGCAAGTGCTGCACCCAAACAAAGCCCTGTGGACATGCCCCCACAGCCAGAGTACAGATCTAGAAGTGTCGTTTTTTCTGGCACACCAGATGACGTCTCCAGATCTACCTCCTCAGAAGATATGGCAGAAACTGTTTCACTTCCAGATGCCCCATTTTCTGGTTGGGAGAAATACAGGGGCGGATGTTATTGGTAAAGTGAAAATACCTGGTGCTCCAAGACATTTTGGCAGTTTTTTACCCGTGTTTTAATGCTCCCATACAAGAGCTATCATAAAAGGTGGAAACAATCCAACAAAACAATGTTGGATAGTGCAAGTTGTCATGCAAAAGTTAAGATGTAACCAAAACTTGTGCAAGAAGCAACACAATAGAGAATTAACCTGAATAGTTGTAGGGTGCAACTATTCATATCTGACCATGTTAGTACTATGTATATGCTGATTTCTTGTTTCCACTGAACATTGAAAACAATTGTGATCCATCTCAAATTTCACATGGTGGTAGATGACAACATGCACTATCTATAAATATTTTGTTGGAATATTTACACTCTAAGGTGTATCTCACCATCAGGAGCACCGGAGCATGCAATCAGATAGGAGCACTACATATATTTTAGTTAAAACTTAAAAGAGAAAATATACATATTTGTTATCTCTTTTAAATAAGCATTGTGTAGATCAATTTAACTGGCATGTGGGTTTGCCATTCAAAATGATATAGTGATGCAGTACTAAGTTGACCCAAAAGTTAATTTACATGCACAAAAGAAATGGAATTACCTGATGGGATATTAGCAAATGTTGAATAAGCAACAGAGTAAGACATATCATAATACAGATCACAATCTTGTATCAGCTGAGCTTTGGCTTTTGAATCCATCTGAGATGAGCAAATATATTGTTGTGAGAAAACAGTATATCAATGACAAAGATAACAGAGCCCTGAATAGGAAAACTTACATTTGGATCAATGTGTACTATTTTAACCATTGAGGTGATGCAGTCAAGCACATTATCGTTCTTTTCCTCAGAAAGGAAAACCCGTTTAGGGTCATGCGTATGGCCATCAACATTTATGGAAACCAAGGAATTGATGACCTACAAAGATAGTGCTTACTTCAAAGTTGCATTTGACAATAGAAAAATAAACCATTGATCGATACCAACCGTGTCCTCTGGGCGGAAGAACCAACGGCAAGTGAAATACTGACGGTGGTCAGCGCCCTCAAAGAACTCAGTTATCCGACCAATGTAATCTTTCTCATTATCTCCAGCCTGTGATTGGCAAAACAGAAATAGAAATATGAGAACAGAAGAATCTAACTGAACATAAACTTCAAAAACTAATGGAGAACGCTAATACGCATGGTATGTAAACATCAAGGAGTCATTTCCACAATTAAAGGAGCCATTAAGGCAGATATGCAAAACATAGTAGTTCTACATTTAAGATAACTTCGTAAAATATCGAGCATCTTCAGTTATGAAATTTCGAAATCTCACTTGTTGCAAATAACATACTCTATATCCGGGAAAGAAACCAAGCAAACAACTTTGAAGAGGCTGATAGTCAGATCACCCTTGATTGGCCAATCAAGAATCACAAATGTAACGATATCAACTCCCACAACTGAGTCATAGCAGAAGATCACCCCTATTTGCCTTATAAGACTGATTGCCACATTGCATCACTACTGGCTTCACAAGGACATGCATTTTGCATAAATAAATGCTGAAGCCAACAATTATTCGACGTCTTGTAGAAGCAAAAGAAAGATTCTGTCCAAGAGCATATTGTACAAACAAATGACATGCTCAGAGCCTATAATCTACAAGAGTTTGACTGACTGGTAAACACATGACAACTCTAGAGAGTCATTTATACGAAAACAAACCATCATCTCATTCATCTTTCACAAGGATATGAAGCGAACATAAATAAAGACAACCAACACTAATTCAACATCATATCAGAAAAAGAAAAGATTCTAATTGAGAGAATTACGAACATATAGCACACCTAAAATCCATGATTTTGCCTTATACCGATTGTAACAGACACATCATCACACTCTAGAAAGCCATTTATGAGAAGCAAAACCAATCCAATCTTTCCTCCTTCACAATGACATGCGAGTAGCATAAATAAATGCAACAACCAGCAGTAGTTACAGATTGGAAGGTGGTGTGAACCTGAACATAGACATCATCGCCGAGGCAGTAGACGACATTTTCCACCTTTGCGGAGCTGAAATGGCACCTGGCCTTCATCTCCTCCTCATCCTCGGGCCTGTGCAAATAGTCAACAGTGGGCACACTTAGTTAACACAACAGAAACGCATCAGAACAGAGGAAGGAGCTCGAGACGTACCTCCTGGCGGCAGCGTTGAGGTTGTATCGTTTGGGCCACTTGGCCCGCGCCTCGGCCGCGGGGACAGGGCCGCCGACGAACTCGGGATCGTGGTCGTCGCCGCTGCCGACGGCCCTCCTGGCGTGTGGCTGCGCCACGCGCTTCCTCCCGGCCTTCTCAGGCGAGACCGCAGCGGCCTCCTCCTCCGCGTCGCGCTTCCTCCCGGCCTCAGGCGAGACCGCAGCGGCCTCCTCCGCCGCCCTCTCCTGCTCCTCTGCCTCGTCCTCCTCGCCCATGGCCATCTCCTCCTCGTCGGGCTCCTCAGCGCACACATCGTCCTCCACGGGCTCCTTCACCCTCGCCGCTTCCTCCTTCTTCGACTTCGCCTTGGCCGTCTTGGCCTTCTTCGGCGGCGGCTTGGGTTTCTTCCCGGAGGAGGACCCCCTGCGGCGGCGCTTGTTGGACGCCGCCGCCACTTTCTCCACCTCCTGGTCCTGGATCTCCTCAGACACGGCCTTGGCGGCGCGCGCCGGCGCGGAGATCGGGGAGCAGGGCGCCATGGCTTTAGGGCTCGAAGCGAGCTGGAGTTGGGGGATTGGGAGGGGAGACGAGAGGTTTTGCGAATCAAAAATTGAATCGACTGGAGCCGCGAATTTCGGACGGCCGAGCGGAGTTCCGGTCTACCTGCCAGGCTGATAAGCTGGCGAGGAGGCCACTGCGCTGTTAGGTCACTGGTTGGGGGCCAACACAGCATGGTCGCTTGTAGGCCCATTCTGCAGTGAGCGTGGGATGCGAAGGGAGCGGTGTGAAGCTCTGTTTTGGGAGGCGGCGGGCTGACGCGCTGAGGCGGGTCGTTTGAATTTTGGTTCCACAGGGAAGGGGAGCACGCGGTGGGATCCTCTGTTTTGGGAACGAGACGATCCTCTGCCTAACGGCGGCAGAGGGAAATGCGCTCGTCCATCTCGCATCCAACGGCGATTTTTCCCTTGGTCGTTTCTGTGTCGCGAGCTTTACGCGAACATC